>JAVKPL010015036.1:0-95290 GCA_032173675.1 Gastrolobium villosum | reverse complement strand
ATCGCTCATGATTTTGACTCTCTTTGCTCCGTGCTCTCTCACCTGCATAATCCCAGCAATAAACGCCTCATACTCAGCTTGGTTGTTTGAGGTTGGAAATGCCAGGTGGAGCGAGTGCTCAATTGATACTCCTTCCGGGCTTTCAATGATCACTCCAGCTCCGCTTCCTTTAGAATTTGAAGATCCATCCACATAAACTGTCCAGAGGTCTCCGTCCTGAAGTCGGCCAGTGCCTGTGACTTTATTGCCGGCCGAGGTTCGTACGTCAAATCAAACTCGGATAGCTCGACAGCCCAATTAATCATTCTTCCAGCCAGGTCAGGCTTATGTAGTATATGTCTGATGGGCTGGTTTGTCCGCACTATAATTCGGTGGCTTTGGAAGTAAGGTCGGAGCCTTCTTGCCGTTGTCAGTAGAGAAAATGCCACTTTTTCCAGCTTCTGGTATCGGAGTTCCGGTCCTTGCAACGTCCGTCCTACGAAATAGATTGGATGCTGGTGATTATCCGTTTCCCGGACCAAGGCGGCACTGATAGCTTCTTCCCCCACAGACAGGTACAGAACCAACGTTTCTCCGGGTTCTGGTTTTGTTAACACGGGAGGGGTAGCTAAACAAACCTTGATGTTGTCGAATGCCTTTTTGCACTCTTCCCCCAACCGAATTCTGCCTCCTTCTTGAGGGAATCTAGTCAAGGCAGCAAGGCGGCCTGTAAGTTGCTGGACCTCCCTTTTATTTTCTGGCTGCTTCATTTCCAATACCGCCCTGCATTTGTCGGGATTTGCTTCTATTCCTCGGTTTGTAAGCATGAACCCTAGGAATTTTCCTGCTGGTACTCCAAATGCGCATTTGGCTGGGTTCAGCCTGATCTTCCGAGCTCTTAATTGTTCGAAAGTTTCTCCGAGGTCAGCGATGTGCGCTGAAGTGCTTATCGACTTGACGATCATATCGTCAATGTAGACCTCCAGATTTCTTCCGATCTGAGTCTGGAAGACTCGGTTCATCATTCTTTGATAAGTGGCCCCAGCGTTTTTGAGGCCAAAAGGCATAACATTATAACAGAAATTTCCTTTTTCCGAAATGAAAGCTGTCTTCTCGTGGTCATCCGGGTGAAGGGGAATTTGATTATATCCTGAGTATGCGTCCATAAATGAAAGCAACTGGAAGCCAGATGAGTTGTCAACTAGCTGGTCAATATTGGGCAATGGATATGAATCTTTTGGGCAGACCTTGTTTAGGTCTGTATAATCAACACAAATTCTCCATTTTCCGCTTGGTTTTTTGACCATTACTACATTTGACAGCCAAGTAGTGTACTGTATTTCACGAATAAATCCGGCCTCCAAGAGCTCGTCCACATGTTCGCTTAGAGCCTGTCGTCTGTCTACCCCAATCTTCCTCTTCTTTTGGGATACCGGCTTTGCTCCCGGATACATTGATAGCCTATGGCAACAAAAGGCTGGATCAATTCCAGGAATCTCGGAGGCCTTCCAAGCAAATACGTCGGAATTAGTCTTTAGGAATGATACGAGTTCATTTTGAAACTCTAGCTCCAGAGACTTTCCGACCTTGGTATAGCCTTGGCCGTCTCCGCGGATCTCGACTTCTTGTAATTCGCCCTCAGGTTGTGGTCGAGGCGATTGTAGCTCCTCTCGCATGTCGAGCTCGACTAAGTTGACCTCTCTGTCGGTCGTCCTGAAAGCTCGGTCTCTTGATCCTTCCCCCCTTATCCGGGGAGGGGATGCTGGGTCACCATGATGGGCCCGAATTGTCTCATAATAACATTCCCTTGATTCTTTTTTGATCTCCAGGAATCGTGATTATTTCGTTGTTTGGCCCTGGCATTTTCATGAGTTGGTGCTTGGTGGATATCATCATGTCCCAGTCGTGAATGGTAGGACGACCAATGATTACGTTATAAGAAGAGGAAGTGTCTACTACCACGAAACAAACTCTCTCAGTACGGAAGGAATCCTTCGTGCCAAGAGTTAGTTTGAGGTCGATATAACCTTTCGGTGGGGATGGTGCTCCATTGAAGCCAAGGAGCTCGGTAACACACGGCTTTAGGTCCTTCTCGTCCAAATTCATTCTCTTGAAAGCATCCCAGAGAATTATATCCGCACAGCTTCCGTGGTCGAGGAAGATTCTCCTGACTCGGCAGTTGACTAGCACTCCAGTGACTACCAATCCGTCAGTATGTCCTGGCACGACCCTTGCCAGCTCTGCTCTGGTGAAGTATATCGGAGGGGGTTCAGGTTCGTCGAGCTTTGGCTTAAAAGTTGGCCGGTCTCTAATGGACATGACCTCCTTTAAGTATTTCCTTCGGGCGTTCGCCGAGTCTCCTCCGCCACCCAATCCCCCACTGATCACATTGCATTCAAACTCTGCTTCGGGAAAAGTCTCCGCTCTGTCGTCGACTTCCTTGCCTTTGGCGTTGCGGTCTTGTCTCTGGTCTCTTTTGTCTCCACGCCTCGGACTTCGGCTTCGGCTTCGGCTTCGGCTTTTTTGTCTGGGCTTGTTGTTTTTCTTACCCTGCGTACGAATTATGTACTGTTTCAACTTCCCTTCTCTGACGTGTTTTTCAATTGCGTCTCGAAGGTCCCAGCAGTCGTCCGTGATGTGGCCGTTTTGGTCATGGAACGCACAATATTTGCTTTTATCCAATCCGCTCTTTGCTCTGAGGGGACGAGGTCGGTCGACGTTTCGCATCTCGGTTTGAGCTACCTCTCTCCAGATCCTGGATCTGGGCACGTTTAGTGGGGTGTAGTCTTCAAACTTCGTTCTAGGAGAACGATCTTCCGTCTTCTTCTCGCGAGCGTCGTTCCCTTTTTTGGACCCCTTGTGGTCCCGATCTCTACCGTTCTTCTTATTTGGACTCCTTCTTGACGGGCTCCGCCCACGAGACTCGACGTAAACCTGCTGCATATCCTCCACGTCGATGTATTTGTCCGACCTACGTCGGAACTCTTCGAGGTCATTAACCGGGTTCTTGTAGATCGACCTTGCGAGTGGGGAGTCGCCATCTAATCCCGAAATGATTAGGTGGAGGTGCACGGCTTCGGTGAGACCGCGGACCTTCAGTGCTGCATCTTTGAATCGATCAAGGTATTTTCTTAATGATTCATTATCTTTCTGACGAATTCTTCCTAGCGCGTATGCTGGCATGGGATGCACCTTGCTAGTTGCGAAGTTGAGGCGGAAAGTCCGCGCTAAGTCTTCAAACGAGTCAATTGAATTTTTGGGCAACCTGGTGATCCAGGTCATTGCCTGTCCTGTTAGGGTTGTTGCGAAAATTCTGGCCTTGATGGGTCCTGTGATCCCATTAAACAGCATTTCAGTTTTGAAAGCCTCCAAGTGGGCTTCCGGGTCTTGACTCCCATCATATGGAGGTATTCTGGTGCTTTTGAATCTTGGGGGGATGGCCAGATTCATTAGTCTTTCCGTGAATGGGCTATCGTTAGCTTCATCGTCGTTCAGATAATTTTGGTTGGTGGCATTGTTCTGGCCTCCTACCTCTTGCTGATTGCCGAGGTGAAGAGCCAGAGTTTCCAGGACATTGACTTCGGCAGCGGAGGCGTTATGGGGTTGGGTACCTCCATTGCCTGCATTAGCGTTTCCACCAATATTTTGGTGCTGGTTTCCCCCGTCCTGAGCTTGTGGTCCGCTTCCGGTTCCGCCTTGAGCGGTCCGGTTTCGTAGTTCAGCTTCAAGCGTTGCCATTCTTTCAGCATCTAATCGTTGTTGGGTTAGGAATCTGTTTTCCATTTCCTGCATCCGCTGGAGGATTGCTCCCATCGCCATTGAAGTTACATTCGGTGGCTCAGATGGGCGGGTTACAATCGTTGTGTTTGCGATTGGTGGTCTAGGAGTCGGCCCCTGTAATCCGACCTCCTCGACCTGTACGTCCACCAGAACCGGGCTAGCGGAAGCCTGGAGCTGCTCCAAACCAGACATTTGGGATGGCCCCTGAGCATTGCCCGACGTGGATCGTGTGTTGGTCATGGTGTTATGGGAATCGAATTTTACCGAGTTCCCACAGACGGCGCCAATGTTAGGTCCGAGGTAGACCGTATTGCTATACCGGATGGTATGCGCTCAGAGATGATGTATATGCCTGATGTACTAGGCTATACGCCGAGGTCCCAATCACTGCGCACCAGCAATAGGCTTTACAACCAAGGGGTGGTGTGTGCACAATGAGTGGAATAAGCTAGGCGATTCAGAGGTGTGTACCTGGGATGTCTGAGCTCTTATTTATAGGGATACCTGGCTTGGTTGCTGAGCTCCCACTGTTGAGATTCCGTCCGACTTAGTCGGCCTCAACTAGTTTGTTTCAGCAGTTGAGATTTGGCAGTATCTCTTGACGAGATATTCCAGGGCGGCGGTTCAGCGGAGCTTCATCCGTAACATGTATACCAAGTTTGTGTCTTTGGTTAAGTTTGATCCTGTGATTCACACGTTGTTGCCTTTGTCAACCAAAGGAGAGGTTTGTGATGTGAATGGGAATAGTGTTGATGCTATGGAGGATGAGTTCTTCAGGTTGACTTCAAAGGATGGAAAGTTGGCTGTGGAGAGGGATGTTGTGAGGAGGAGGAGGAAGAAAGATGAGTGTTTTCCCCTTATGCAATTTGAGCAAGACCCGGTTCAGATTCTTGATGCTATGATGCCTCTTTATTTGAATAGCCAGATTTTGAGGGGCTTGCAAGAATCGCTGGCTAGTGAACTTGCTGCAAGGATGAGTGCCATGTCTAATGCAACTGATAATGCAAATGAGTTGAAGAAGAATCTTTCGGTTGCATACAATCGGCAACGGCAGGCAAAGATTACAGGGGAGATATTGGAGATTGTGGCAGGAGCCAATGCACAAACACAAATTGATTGACAAAATGTGATTTATTTGTTGCTACATTGTTGTCATGACCCAAATCTGAGTGTTATGACCCGCACACAGGCTAAGGTAACCCAAACACTTTTAGTCTGACAAGTCTACTTTCACAAAGAACCAATAGGATGTTAATCTTCTATGGATTCTTTGTGGATCCAAACACCCTTAATCTGTTTTACAAAGAACGCATATGATGTTAATCTTCTATGGATTCTTTGTGGAAGTAGGCTTGCCAGACTAAGAGTGTTTGGATTACCTTAGCCTGAGAGCTGATCATAACTCAGATTTGGGTAGTGACAACTGTGTTTTGTTGAGAATACTGAATCTTTTTGCTTGCTGTAGAACATGGGATTATAGAGTATATCCCAATTTCACTAATAGTTTCTTAAAAGTTGATTAAGGAAGAAGGATTATAGGTAGGGAGTTTTGACCCGTGATTCATTCCTTTGTTCTTCCAGGAAAGTGCTTTACTTATCTTTAGTATCTCTTGTCATTGCTTATGCATTTTTGGTTACGTGCTTGGTTTTGTAATTGAAATGTCGGCTGGCTGTCTTGAGTCAAACTTTGATGTAAAGAACACTTACAAGTAGACATGGCAATTTTTAACATGACACATTGACGAATACAATATGAAATTCGTGTCATATTAGTATTGGCAAAATCTGATATGAAAAAATTAATAGTGTTACTTATCAACTCACAAATACAAAATTGATCTCAGGCTGTAAAATAAATGAGTTATGTTTGTGTGGAAGATTTTGACCCGATTTTGACCCATTTTCAATTTTTTTTCATGTTCGTGTCAAATTTTCTTGTCGTATTGTGTCGTATCAACTCGAATTGTCATACCTACTTACCAGATCAAAAACCTTACCCTCTAATCTGTTTTCTTGCAAGATCAGAGTAAAAATTTTTCCTCTCATCTATTTTTTTTTGTTGTCAATCGTTTCCTCCAACTTAAAATATCAAAAATGATCGAAAGATGATATGAAGTTGCTTTTCTGTTTGAATTATTGATGGTATAATACTAGTTATCCTTTTACACCTTATTTTAATACATCAATGAAATTGATTCATGCATCAAAGTGCTGATGATGCTAAAAATTTCCATGAAGAAAGGTGACTTTTTGGACCTACAATTGATGAATAGAAACATAGTTTACATTGAGATGACAAGATCTTCACGCGTGATTTAGTAGTATCTAGCTGTCTATATCAAACGATCCATGACCCACACAACCACACTCCCTATTTTTGGTTGGCATTTACTGTAATTTGAATCTGGAGGTGCATCTTAGATTCTGAGGGTTCAAAAGTCACATGTTGTGAAAGTAATGGCAACGGCAAGGCTGAAAAAAGAAGCTTCCTTTTGAGTGACACTGAAATTAGTGGACCAAAATAACTTGGTAGTTATGTTCTTATGAAAGGAATAATAGTAAATGACAGAAAATTACAGGCTTGAGAGACATGCAGTTGAGGCATTAGGAGGTTTAATCATTCATTTTCATGACTTCGGAGTTGGAAACTAGTAACTTTGTCTGATCTTCAATAACAACAAAGATGCACAATTCAGGTGTCAGAATAGATAAATATTCTGTTGTTGTATTAGAATAATGTTAACTTTTCTTCATGCTTTCTCTCCCACTCTTGGACACATATATACCGCTAATGGTTGGAGAAAAGGGTCCAAAAAAATGACACATAAGGGTTCACTGCATGTAGATTATGATGCTACCAGCACTGCCAAAATTGACTCAGTTGATAATGGTCCAGCTTAAAACCAATCTTTCCTCTTCGATTCATGTGGTGTGGCCCTATATCAATCATCGAATATGTGAACTTTTGGCTGAATGTGGAAATGGCTTTACTGTCAACTAGTACTTAGGCTGAACCCCTTTTTTTATTACCATTCTAGGAGAATGGCATTTCTTCTAAAGGGTATAAATATTTCTTCAAGAATATTTATTTTTAAAGAAAACACAAGGATCCTATAGTGATTTTGTTGTCATGGAAAGAAAAATGGCACACTTCAAGTATAATATGCCAAAATTCAGAGGGGTGGCTGCTGAAAAAATCAGGCTGAGATGTCCATATCTCATTCTATAATGAACATCTTTCAATAATAGCTTACTATATTATATAATCACAATGCTCTATGATTTACATTAAGTTAACAACAACTTGGAGAAAAGGGGGGAATAAATAACCCACATGGGTCAAAGTTACTAATATTTTCCTCGTTTTAAAGTTCTAGATCTAGATCACAAAAGAAAAAGTTTCCACCTTTACTTTCACTAAGAACAAATGAAATGAACCTTAACATGATTATTTAATTATGCTTACACTGCTTTAACGTCAGGTAACTGTGTTAACACTACTTTTCTGGTCCCACACTATTAACCTTTGCAGCCGCCAACTCTATTGCGTAGTGCAGCTGAAGAGTTCATCTCAACAACATGATTCTGTTTTAGCGGTTGAAATTTTTTCAGATTCTTTAGTTAACATTCTCACTTGAATCTTTAGGAGTAATCTAAGTTGTTTTTGGTTATGACACCGACAGTGTCTTATTTTCTTATTCAACTTTGGCAAATAGGTATCCAAATAAGGAACTTCAAGGAAGGTTTTCCTTTGGTTTTTAACTTACACTGAAATTTTGTTTTGTTTTCCTTTTTTTGTTTTTAATGTCGACAGAACCATGTTTTTTGCCACTTGAGAGAATTTTCCGTGTGTCAATTTTCTTTCTCTTTCTCTGCATGTTCATTGTATGTTTTTATTATGGGTTAGGATCATTTTATACTAGTGTAAGTTACACTCTCAATCTTGTCCGTTGATCCCACTTATATCTAATGGCTCTAATTTTTTAGTAATGTGAGCCATTGGATACAAGTGGATCAATGGTTAAGATTAGTGTAAGACTTCTAATTCTTACACCGGTGTAAGGATATTCTTCCCCTTTTATTAGTATTATTATTATTATTTTAGGTCGTGGTATCTTCCTTCGCTTGATATGCTCTTACCACTTAAACAAATTAAAGGGAAGAAAGAACAAAAGATGATTGCGTTTGTGTGCCTATTTTTTTATACAAATTCATAGCATTTGTATTCTTTGGTTGAAAACTAGGCACTTTGTCTGTTTCCTTGACAATAATCAGTCTTTGTCTATTAGCCGTCAATTCCCAAGGGGAAGGTTGTATCTGTAAACATCATTTCATTCTATGCCCCTCATTTACCTATGTTCTGTATATTTGTAACTTAAATTAGGTTCTAGAAATTTATTATAAGCCATAATTAACTCGTAATTAAAACCCAATAATATGTTCTCCAATCAATTACCAAAAGGTAAAATTACTGGACAAAAAGTGCAACATGGATGTTGTCATAGCAAGTGGCCTTGTGAAGGCTATAAATGTAGAAGAAAAGGAAACCTCAGCCCTGAGAATACCACAAAGAAAAAGTAGAGATACATAACTTTATTAATTGGAATGACCTAAACCAACCAAAGCATCCACTATTCAAGACTAAGTCACATGAAATTCAACATCCCTTGTTCCTTTTCCTCTATTTTGCATTAAAGATTCCAATAGATATACTTTGTGAGATGAAGTTGGGAAAAGAGATTCACTTCCCCTTCTACCTTTCCTTGTCAAAAGTTTATCTTCTTAAGTTCGAAGAGTTAAATACATAGAGATCCATCATTTAGAGGATCTATAGGGACAGAACTCAGGTGTGTCTTATTCTTTCCCCTGGTGCTCCATTTAATATATCATAAGCTTGATTCCTTCAAACAAATAGAAGTAAGGAACTCAGGAAATAATAGTAGTATTGTTATAAATCTCAAATTCTGGTATCAGAATCAAAAGTGACTCATCTCTAATTTCAACTTGTTTTTCCATATTGCAGGAAAAAAAACTGTTTAGGATCAACTTAAAGTTAGGTCTTTGGAGCTTCTGATTCCAGGAAAGGTATATTATTGTTTTCCTTAATGAAATATCAAATAGCCTTTTTATGTGTGCATCTTTGAATCTTTCTCTCCTCAACTTCTAATTCCTATTCCTCTTCTTCTTGTTTTTTTGTTTTAATTATAATAAATAATCATATAGTTTGGAGGAAACCAAAATTCTAATTCAATCTCTTGTGAAAACTTTCTTCTGTTTTGTGCTATGTAGGAAGTGGTTAATGGAGGATAAATATAGTCTAATTAGGCAGCGCAGTGGTATATGGAGATCCTTAAGAGATGGAGAGTTTGAAGAAGAAGAAGTTTGGAATGTTATCAAGGACAGACCTGATTATATTTCTGGGGTTAACAAGCACAAGGACAATGAGTCCTATCCTTTTGCTGTCCCTAGGACCCTTCCAACTGCAGCAAGGATGATCCCAAGGACTAGTATTAGCAATAGTAATGCTAGTTCTTCTCATGAAACCAAGGTTCTTCAACAATCAGCACCTGTCAACATTCCTGACTGGTCAAAGATTCATAGGAATAAGCAAAACAAGACCCCCAAGAATGTTTCAAGGTTTGATGAGTATGATTTCTATCATTCTGTTGATGATGAAGGTGATGGTGATGATGTTGATGTTGTCAATTATGGAAGGCATAGTGATGATGATGAAGAAGACGAAGATGATGAGTATGATACCAAGCTCCCACCACATGAATTTATTGCAAGAAGGCTTGCAAGGAGTCAGATATCCTCATTTTCAGTTTTTGAAGGTGTTGGGAGGACCCTTAAAGGTAGGGATCTCAGCAAAGTGAGGAATGCTGTTCTCACAAAAACTGGTTTCCTTGAATCACTGTGAAGGGGTTTTCATGAATCAAATTTGTGATGTATAGGGGGTTTGTAGTTGAAGGGCCGGCTTGGCTCAGCGATAAGCTTGTTTGCTGTGGTGTGTCAGGTCGTGGGTTCGAATCAGTCTCTCTGCGAAAAGTAGGGGAAAGACTGCCTAGAGTATTCCCTTCCCCAGACACTCACGAAGTGGGTATTTGAATTGGGTCGGCCCTATAGGGGATTTGTAGTTAGTGGTTTCTTAGCTATTGAGATTGTGTACAAGGTTTTGTGTTTTAAGGGTGTGAAAGATTCATTTAGGGATTTTACCATTTAAAAGCAATGAATTATTGACTTGGTTGTGGCTACTAAAAGTGATTTGTGAAATTTATGGAATCTAATATGTTGTTTAGAGCATCCATACAAAATGATGGATGTGCCAGGTTATGTATTGAAATTGGATCATAAAGCCATAAATCAATCAGAACAAAAGTACATACATTTTTTCTTTCTGTAAATTTTTTATTATTATGTTATTTCCTGGTTGAGCTTTGGCTTTTTATAAACAAGTCAATGTCTCTCTCCTTGGCCTTCTTTCCTCTTCCCATATTTCCTCTGTTTTCTTCTTATATGTAAAAGCTTGAGATCAATGGCATAATAGATGTCCCAAGTTATTCCCTATATCTTTGGGGAAAAACTCTTCTAAAGTGAATTAAATCAATGGTAAATACACCTTTATTTTCTCACCATAGGAACAAGTTTCAATTATCTTTATACAATTTTTTTGGGTTTACTAATCTCATGCATGAGATAGTACTCTCACGGGAGTGATACAAATATGTGGGGTCCATAATTTAAAAGAAAAGAAAAAATTGACACGAAATTCTATGAGTGTATGACATAAAATAGGTATCTTATGTGACATGAGACTATTATTTTCTTTTTCTTTTTTATGGTTCTCTTTAGTTCAATTTTTTTTTTTTAGAAGACACAATTGAATAAAAGTCATACGTTTATCAAAAAAAAAGAAAAAAAGAAAAAAGAAAAAGAATAAAAGTCATACAATGGCATATTAATTGGATTTATAAAAAAGGAAATTACGGAACTAATTTTTGTACTACCTATGCACTTTATGACTTGTAAATCATTGACGTACAAATATCAGCTCTGTAAGAAATGGTTACATGAGTTAAGTTTAAATAACTTAACATAAATTTGAATAAAATTCTGTGATTTAAACACTAGTAAATCCAATTTAGATGAAACATGAACGAAAAAGGGGTGTTTGGTTGAGGAGAAATTTTTTGAATACTAAGGAAATGTAATTGATAGGGAAATGGTTAGAAAATGAATTTGGTAGGAAAATGTAAAAAAAGTTATTTGATAAAAAAAATTTATCGGAAAAATTAGATTAAAAGAGATAACATTATCATCATTTTTATCATATTTTTCTCACTTACCCAGCTATATACGCAATACCATGTTCAAGTTGGTAACTTCCATGGTGCATTTTGTGCATTTTTGCACTTGATTCTCAATTGCTAGTAGGCAAAATAGATTGGTAGGTAAATTTTTAGAAATCCTCAACCAAATAAAGCCAACATCAATTCCCAAACTCAAATAAATGGACATCTCCACCAAAAATTTCAACCAAACACTACCAACTGTATTACACTTCTACAATTATTGAATCATACATAGTAAGGGATATTGACAGAGACATGCTACCAACTTAATATCTTTAATTATTATTGAAAAGAACAAGGTTTAATATCTAATGATAAGTGATAAGAAAGGAGAGAAAAGAGTGAGTAGTCTCCATCAACTATAAATGTTGATCTCCATAAAGAGAAAGTTTAATTTCATAGAAGCGATTTACAGAGTTGGTTTTCTTTAAACTTTCTTCAATTTTAATAATTCTTATCTCTTACCCATGTTTTGTATTGTAACGTCTCGCACGTAGCATACTCAAATTAATTAATATGGAAATTATTTGAATAAATTCTCTTTTTTCCTTATATATTATAAATCTTTTCAGTTCTATGGCCAAAATAAAATGGATAACAAGTGATATCAGAGCAGAGCCTCTCTCTCGGTACGGTATAATTCGAGGACGAACTAGCAAAAGTTAGTGAATATATAATATCCCGAACGCTGATGAAGACAAAGAGTAATCGCCGATACAAAAGTTGAGGTTCACAAAAGTTACGTGAGATCACCATAAATTTTTTGCAATGCTTTCACCCTTGAAGTTATGTGAGGTTCAGAAAAATGATTTTTGCCGTGTGCAATATGTTTATGGCGTTAATAGCTCTCCGGTTGCTGCATATTAGAAAATTTATAGTAACACTCACTTTCACCAGGATACGGTTCCGTATCTTAATTTTTATTTTATTTTTGTTAATTTTAGGATCCGGCTCCGTATCTTAGTATAATTTATTTGCAGCAAGTTTTTCCATCAGCAGCGACAGTAGAAGTGAGGAACCTTATGTTTATACCATTCAAATATTATTAGGAAAAATATATATTATTTTAAATGATGTAAAATTGTGTCATTTTAAGAGAGAGAGAAAGAGATAGATAAAGGAGGAGAGAGTTGACAAAAAAAATAAATGTGTGGGTCCCAGTTCTTTGTGAGAATGAAAGGATATAAGTTGTGTCATTTAAAAGAATAAACATTTTTCCCAATATTATTTGTTAGATGGTATAGCTAATCTATGAGTAGAATAGGCTTTTTTGTCTTGCTTGTAAAATAAAGTATCCATGGGATGCTAAGAATAACAGTCCAATCAATCACTTCAATGGGAGCTACTTCTGCTAATACCTTCATAAACCACATATATCTTGATTGAACTTTGATAATTATATCTTAATTTAATATATAATTAAAATTTGAAAATCAGCATGTTTGAGACATATGGTTTTGAAAGAAAAAGCAAAAAATGGTAAATTTTTTAATTGAAGTAAACATTATTGAGTTTAAGAAAATTTTAGAATAAAAGAAACAAAATAATACATTGTTATAAAACCTCTCAATTTTATTTTATAATCTCTTTTAATTTTAAAAAATAAAAACTTTATCTTACTTCTAGAACCTTCTAGCCAACCATTCATAATGAATAAATATAGGAATACACAAATGATAGAGTAAAATGATGTTGAAGACGTCAATTATATGCATGAAGATAATGATAGGTAAAATCATGCCTATAAGGGCCAGTATGAATATGACATTTAGGGGTTTTGGTTGGCCGTTGAAATTGTGGTGGTGACTAATTGATTAATTGCTATCTGTGTAGGACCAGAAAGTTTTGCTTGAACATAGTTTCTAACTTTCTACAGGCGAGCCAACTATTCACAAGCACGCACGCGGCTTACATTAATCAATTTTATAAAAGTTATATTGTAGGAAAAGTGATTGTGTTATATTATAAAGATTCGTTTTACGTGTCGGAATTTTTTTTTGCTGCGGGCCCCACAAAATATTGTGAGTGTAGGAAAATTTTTATGATCATGTTAAATAATAAATAATAAACCCTACATTAATATCACATTGTGTATCTATTACACATGTGTTAGTAACAGTATCTCATTAATTGTGATTATCAACTGAGAAGTAAGCTTATCCAAACAGTTTAGGAAAATACTTTTTCAAAGCGGTACTATTGCTTAAATTGTTTCCATATTGATATGATTCCCAATTTCCCATATTTTTTGCGTATGGTCTATTGATTAAATACAAAATATGAAAATAAAAATTATTGGTCAATAGTTAAATACATTGTCCAAGATTCAAAATAAATAATTAAATGTACAGAGATGAAAGAGTATAATTCATTGTAATTCGCAGCTAGTGGAAAGTTATGGGGAAAGCACAACAATTTTCACAGCCATTCTCAGATTATTTTATCTTATACACATAAAAATTAGATGAGTTATTTATTTTTATTTTTTATTGGATCCTATCCAGTTTCTTTATGTGCATAAGATAATATTGTTGCATACAAAAAAAATACATTACATATTATTATATAAGATTAATATTTTTTATGTTATAGAAAATAATTTTATCTCATATATAAATAAAAGTACGTGAAGTTCATATGAAAAAAAAGAGAAAAAAAATCTCATATATTTTTATATATGTAAAAAATAAAATTATCTCATAAAAATATTATTCCCATATTATAGAACCGAAAAAGCTTCACTTCACGTGGCAGTCAACTAACCAAGTGATAGATTGCTGAATTTGCGGCAAACTTTTTATTTTTTTTTGCTATGGCCTTCCAAGTTCCAACCAACAAAACAGTGGTGGAACTACGTTAGTGCCAGGAGGGATCTTGACACCGGCTAATTTAGCCACATTTATATAGCTACGGTTAAAACGTAATAAATCAAATTTCAAGTTTTTTTGAAAATTAGCCACGTTTAATCGTAGCTATATAACTGTGGTACCAGCTGAATATTTTGGCACTGGTTTAACTACTTTGCTGGCTCCGCCATTGCAACAAAATGCCTTTCCAATATCCCCCGTGAAATTAAGAACGCTACTGTACCAAAAAAAAAAAAAAAAAAAGAACGCTCTCAATCAAGAGTTACTTACAAGTTAACATATCCTTAAAATATTAGAAAATCTTTTAATGAATAATAAACTATGGGCTTAATATTTATCTTTTTAAAGGATATAATTTCACCTTTTTTTTGTTACATAGTGAAAGTAAACTGGCATTTGAAGGCCGATGCATGTAAGGTGTAAAACAAAAATTTTACTGCAGAACATACATGCACACATAGGTTCATGCTTTAAGACAGCATGATGTTACCTTGTTTTTGGCCTGATCAGTCAGGGAGATCAGATGTCAGGCTTGAAGGGTTCAAACCCTCTAATGGTGATCCACACCACCGTTCGTCAATGATGCAAGAACCCTTTCTTGAAAGCCACCAGATGAACACCACAGTGAGGCTTGCTATGCGCACAAGTGGTGAAGGTGGAGGCTAGGTATTCTGTTTGAAAAAGGTGTAGTGAACTACACTACAGAATGATGCATAGATGGAGGAGAATTGGCTAGGTTTTCTTAAAACCCTAAGGTGTGGAACAAGTGTTATACGCACACTTGGAGAGGAGGAGAGATTTAAATCATTCAAAATGAAAACCAACTTTCAAACTGCTTTGAAATTTGCGCATGGAACAGTGAGGATAAGGTGGAGCTGTTGCAAAACCAATTTTGCCAACAACCTCCAATCTTATCCATATGAAATTAAGTTCAAAATAATTTAAACTTAAATTCATAAACTATCATATAGTATATACTTTTCATGCGCATAATTCAGCCCTAGAAGGGGTCCAAATATATTGAGTAGTTGCATTCAAAATTTGAATCAACTCACCCACTGATTCCCTCAACCACCAAATCTGAATGGAGCTTTGTTTTAAGTGATAAGATGACATCCTTATCACTTAAACTAGCGCACCAAACAGCCAAGGAAGTGCTCCAAAGATCCTTCTTGATCCAAGGAATATGCTCCAATAAGATCCTGTCTTATCCTTTTGTTATGAAACAACTTTTCAAAACCAATTCAAATTCGAATTCAAACACTTGAATTCAAACGTTCAAACATTCAAATTCTAAATTCAAATTTCAAAATTCAAAATTTCAAATTTCAAATTCAAAATTCGAATTTCAAAATTCAAATCCAAATTCAAATTTCAAGTTTCAAATTTCAAATTTCAAATTTCAAATTTCAAATTCGAATTTCAAAATTCAAATTCTAAATTCAAATTTCAAATTTCAAATTTCAAATTCAAAATTCGAAATTCAAATATTTGATTATTAATTTAACTAATTAAATTAATTAGTAATGGCTTGTACTATCCAAGCCCATTACTAAGCTCCATGCACCACCCACCCATTTAGGTGGGCTTCCAAACAGCTTCTTGGGCTAACAACCATTATTAGGCCCAATACCTTTAAAGCTAGTCCATCATGACTACAAGGTGTTAGTGTGTGACTCATTAGGTCCAACTTAGCTTCTGACATAACAGGGCTTGGGCCCAACAAGCCCACAACCCAATTAATGACAACACAGAGCACTAGCAATGCTTTGTTGCCCCAGAACTAGTCAGATTAATGACTTGATCATCCTATTGCACATATTTGGTTACCGTATGTATTTCACTTCGTCTCGGTTATCTTCCCATTAACCTAGGGTAAGGAAATGTATCAACCCCTGCGGTTTAGGGTAAGCTTTATTCGAAATAGGGAATCTTCAATTTACTGACTCTAAAGGCAGATCATCTCATGATCTCTTTTACTATGCATAGATTCCCGAGTCCCTGTAAATGTCATCCCGATTTCTCCGGTTTACAGATAACCTAATCTCTCACAGAGATTTGACGAATTCCTTCAGCTTATTACCCTAGCCCTGTGCCCTTTAAGGACACGCCCAACAGTATACCTATGAGTCTCCATGTTTCAGGCAGACGAGGCATACAATCAAAACATGCCTTCAAGAACACAGTCTAGGTAATAACTTCTGGTCTAAGGAAAGACATACCCAAACATAAAGATATTACTCTAATGACATTATCTGTGAGATTTCCTCATAGAGTCTCTTTTTGGGTCTGTTCAGTGCAAGCTATACTCTTATAGGTCCACCCACGACTTTAGCTAAGATATCTCCATATCTGCAGCTCATGAGGTCTTTACCTTGTATCCATATACAAGTAGATAAGTCGTACTAGTCTTTACTCGAGATCACTGATCCCCAAACTCAGTGTCTCTAGACTAGGAACATATAATTAGGAATATACATGCAATATCCTTGAATCCTCATGATCGTGATCTCATCACAGATACTCAAGAGATACTTGTTCTATTCCAAGGGGTTTATCCAGTTCGTTCATATAATATTAACAATAATATCGAGACACAATATGAAACTGAATAAATAGTGCTTTCATTTATTTGCGACAAACAAAGTTCTACATCTTGTGTTCTTTATTTAATCAAAAGATTGTCTCTAGGACACCCATATGCTAACAAGCTCCCACTTGGCCTAGAGCCAATCAGACCTAAGTCGTATGCCCAAAGCCTCATAATGACTATCATGTTTTCTCTGAGAAATAGCCTTTGTCAGAGAATCGGCCAGGTTATCGTCTGTGGGAACATAATCCATTTTTACATCATTCCTATCAATGATTTCTCTAATCAAATGATATCTGCGGAGCACGTGTTTAGATCTTTGATGAGACCTAGGTTCCTTTGACTGCGCAATGGCTCCTGTGTTGTCGCAAAGCAACTATATGGGCTCATCCACGCTTGGAACCACCCTTAGTTCATTTATGAACTTCTTGATCCACACTGCCTCCTTAGCTGCTTCTGAAGCAGCTATGTATTCAGCCTCTGTCGTTGAATCTGCTGTTGTCTCCTGCTTGGAACTTTTCCAAGACACTGCCCCACCATTTAAGGTGAATACGAATCCTGACTGTGACTTGCAGTCATCTTTGTCACTCTGAAAGCTGGCATCAGTCAACCCTTTCACTGTCAACTCATTAACCCCACCATAGACCAGAAACGCGTCCTTAGTTCTTCTTAAGTATTTAAGGATGGTTTTGACTGCCATCCAGTGACCCTCTCCAGGGTCTGACTGGTATCTGCTCGTAATGCTTAAAGCATATGAGACATCTGGTCTCGTATATATCATGGCATACATGATGGATCCAATAGCCGAAGCGTATGGAATTCCACTCATGGGATCCTTCTCAGGCTATGACTTAGGACACATAGCCCTTGATAGGTGTACCTCATGACTGACAGGAAGAAAACCCCTTTTCGACCCTTCCATGCTAAACCTCTTTAGCATCTTGTCAACGTACGTGGATTGAGATAAACCCAGCAGCCTCTTGGATCTATCTCTATAGATCTTTATACCAAGTATAAAGGCTGCCTCTCCCAAATCCTTCATGGTAAAGTTTTCTGAAAGCCACTCTTTCGTTATTTTTACTGTGGGGATGTCATTTCCTATTAGCAATATGTCATCTACATAAAGCACTAGGAAGACGACATTACTCCCACTAACCTTTCTGTAAACACAAGGTTCATCCTCGTTCTTGATAAAACCGTTACTCTTAACGACTTCATCAAAACGTATATTCCAACTCCTTGATGCTTGCTTTAGCCCATATATTGACCTTTGTAGTTTGCATATCATATGCTCCTGATCTTTGTTTTCAAAGCCTTCAGGTTGTGTCATGTACACTTCCTCCTTCAATAACCCATTCAAGAAGGCGGTCTTGACATCCATTTGCCAAATTTCATAGTCGTGGTATGCTGCTATTGCAAGCATGATCCTAATAGATTTGATCATGGCAACTGGTGAGAAAGTTTCGTCATAGTCAACTCCTTGTCTTTGATGTACCCTTTCGCCACCAACCTAGCTTTGTAGGTCTGAACGTTGCCATCTGCATCAGTCTTTCTTTTAAAGACCCATTTATTACCGATAGGAACTATTCCTTGCGGTTTAGGAACCAAGGTCCATACCTTGTTCTGATACATCGAATCCATTTCAGATTCCATGGCTTCAAGCCATCTTGAGGAGTCAACATCTTTGACCGCCTCCTCGTAGTTACTTGGTTCATCATCCTCAACAGTTTGCTGATTCTCAATCACAAACCCGTACCTCTCAGGTGGATGGATGACCCTTGTAGATCTACGGAGTTGTGTGTTTACTTCTCCATTGGAGAACGTCACCTGCGGAGCAGACTCGGGTTCCTCAATCTGTTCTTGTGGATCTTGCACTTCTTCAAGATCAATCTTACTCCCACTGCCTCCTTGAGAGATCAAATCCTTCTCAAGGAACTCAGCATTCTTTGACACAAACACTTTGTGTTCTTCCATGGAGTAGAAGTAGTATCCCTTAGTACCTTTAGGATACCCCACAAATAGACATTTAGTACTCTTAGCACTAAGCTTGTCTGATGTCAACGCTTTGACATAAGCTGGCGATCCCCATACCCTGAGGTAACTCAGGTTGGGTCTCTTACCACTCCATATCTCATATGGTGTGGTCTGAACAGATTTAGACGGTACCCTATTTAGAAGGTATGCCGCTGTGTCTAAGGCATATCCCCAAAATGATTTTGGAAGTTGAGTCTCACTCATCATAGACCTAACCATGTCTAACAAGGTCCTGTTTCTCCTTTCAGAGACACCGTTTTGGTGTGGTGTGTAAGGAGCGGTAAGTTGTGAGAGAATTCCATTTTCTCTCAGATAACCCTGAAACTCATGGCTCAAATATTCGCCACCACGATCTGATCGTAATGTCTTAATCATCTTGCCACGCTGTTTCTCCACTTCATTCCTAAACTCTTTGAACTTTTCAAAAGCTTCAGATTTATATCTCATTAGGTATATATACCCAAATCTTGATTTGTCATCTGTAAAGGTAATGAAATAAGAATATCCACCTCTAGCCTCAATAGACATTGGGCCACATACATCAGTATGAATGAGTTCTAATAACTCACTAGCCCTATGACTCTCAAGCCCTTTGGGCTTTTGTCGAATCATTTTCCCAGCTAGACAAGATTCACACTGTCCATAGGATTCCAAATCCATGGAGTCCAGGTATCCATCTCTATGCATCCTAGACAATCTTGTTTCATTTATGTGCCCTAGTCTACAGTGCCAAAGATAAGATTGATTATCCGTCCTAGGTCGTTTCACATCTATATTGAGCACTTCATTTCCCATTTCCAACACATACAATCCATTTATTAAAGAAGCAGTATCGTAAGCCATATCATTCAAAATGATAGAAAAAGTACCATCCCTAATACTGAAAGTATAACCATCTTGTTCTAAACAAGAAATTGATATAATGTTTCTAGAAATATGCGGAACATAAAGACAATTATTCAAATGCAATAAAAGGCCCGTAGGCAAAATAAGGTCAGCATCTCCAACTGAATGAGCAGCAACCCTTGCTCCATTACCAACGCGGAGATCCACCTCGTTTCTATCCAATCTCCTTGGGCTCCTAAGTACCTGCAACATATTGCAGATATGAGAACCACATCCGGTATCCAATACCCATGAGGATGGATTAGCATAAGAATAATTTATCTCAATCATGAAAATACCTGAGGCAGAAGAATCACCATGCTTCTTGTCCTTCACATTGTTCAGGTAGTCTGGACAATTCCTCTTCCAGTGGCCTTTCTTGCCACAATGGAAGCACTCAGCATCACCCTTGTCCTTAGATGCCTTCTTACCCTTCTTCTTGCCCTTCTTCTTCTTGGCTTTTCCTTTGGAGGAGAATTGGCTAGGTTTTCTTAAAACCCTAAGGTGTGGAACAAGTGTTATACGCACACTTGGAGAGGAGGAGAGATTTAAATCATTCAAAATGAAAACCAACTTTCAAACTGCTTTGAAATTTGCGCATGGAACAGTGAGGATAAGGTGGAGCTGTTGCAAAACCAATTTTGCCAACAACCTCCAATCTTATCCATATGAAATTAAGTTCAAAATAATTTAAACTTAAATTCATAAACTATCATATAGTATATACTTTTCATGCGCATAATTCAGCCCTAGAAGGGGTCCAAATATATTGAGTAGTTGCATTCAAAATTTGAATCAACTCACCCACTGATTCCCTCGACCACCAAATCTGAATGGAGCTTTGTTTTAAGTGATAAGATGACATCCTTATCACTTAAACTAGCGCACCAAACAGCCAAGGAAGTGCTCCAAAATCCTTCTTGATCCAAGGAATATGCTCCAATAAGATCCTGTCTTATCCTTTTGTTATGAAACAACTTTTCAAAACCAATTCAAATTCGAATTCAAACACTTGAATTCAAACGTTCAAACATTCAAATTCAAAATTCAAAATCTCAAATTTCAAATTCAAAATTCGAATTTCAAAATTCAAATCCAAATTCAAATTTCAAATTTCAAATTTCAAATTTCAAATTCAAAATTCGAATTTCAAAATTCAAATTCTAAATTCAAATTTCAAAATTCAAATTTCAAATTCAAAATTCGAAATTCAAATATTTGATTATTAATTTAACAAATTAAATTAATTAGTAATGGCTTGGACTATCCAAGCCCATTAATAAGCTCCATGCACCACCCACCCATTTAGGTGGGCTTCCAAACAGCTTCTTGGGCTAACAACCATTATTAGGCCTAATACCTTTAAAGCTAGTCCATCATGACTACAAGGTGTTAGTGTGTGGCCCATTAGGTCCAACTTAGCTTCCGACATAACAGGGCTTGGGCCCAACAAGCCCACAACCCAATTAATGACAACACAGAGCACTAGCAATGCTTTGTTGCCCCAGAACTAGTCAGATTAATGACTTGATCATCCTATTGCACATATTTGGTTACCGTATGTATTTCTCTTCGTCTCGGTTATCTTCCCATTAACTTAGGGTAAGGAAATGTATCAACCCCTGCGGTTTAGGGTAAGCTTTGTTCGAAATAGGGAATCTTCAATTTACTAACTCTAAAGGCAGATCATCTCATGATCTCTTTTACTATGCATAGATTCCCGAGTCCCTGTAAATGTCATCCCGATTTCTCCGGTTTACAGATAACCTAATCTCTCACAGAGATTTGACGAATTCCTTCAGCTTATTACCCTAGCCATGTGCCCTTTAAGGACACGCCCAACAGTATACCTATGAGTCTCCATGTTTCAGGCAGACGAGGCATACAATCAAAACATGCCTTCAAAAACACAGTCTAGGTAATAACTTCTGGTCTAAGGAAAGACATACCCAAACATAAAGATATTACTCTAATGACACTATCTGTGAGATTTCCTCATAGAGTCTCTTTTTGGGTCTGTTCAGTGCGAGCTATACTCTTATAGGTCCACCCACGACTTTAGCTAAGATATCTCCATATCTGCAGCTCATGAGGTCTTTACCTTGTATCCATATACAAGTAGATAAGTCGTACTAGTCTTTACTCGAGATCACTGATCCCCAAACTCAGTGTCTCTAGACTAGGAACATATAATTAGGAATAGACATGCAATATCCTTGAATCCTCATGATCGTGATCTCATCACAGATACTCAAGAGATACTTGTTCTATTCCAAGGGGTTTATCCAGTTTGTTCATATAATATTAACAATAATATCGAGACACAATATGAAACTGAATAAATAGTGCTTTCATTTATTTGCGACAAACAAAGTTCTACATCTTGTGTCCTTTATTTAATCAAAAGATTGTCTCTAGGACATCCATATGCTAACACATAGGACATAAATTTATACTTTAGTAGCCTTACACTATGTCTTACTAGTAAGACATAATTATAATATATGATTTTTTTTCACTTTTCATGCCAGCTAAAGTGTCTGAGAAGAGAAAAAAAAACATTTCGTATTATATTTATGTTTTATCGATAAGACATAGTGTAAAATTACTAAAAGGACACATCTTTTTCCATAAACTATATAGCATCACTTTTGTACGTATCGGGGAAATTATAAGATTACTTTACCTAAAACCAATGTTATTAAACTCGAACTGGTCATCGACTCAACTTGATCGGGATACCGGGTCAGTGGGTCACTGGTTCAACCAGTGGGTCACTGCTTGAACTGCATGACCCGGGTAGATGTATATTAATGTATTATGTGAACGCTTAGAGAATGTATATAAATACACTTTGATAATTGAAACGTACTAAGTATTAATTAAGTGAGCAGTATGATACAAATTGTGTAATAACTATAAACTGAGTCGGGTTGTAAGTTCCCCAAGGCATTGTTGGTCCTTGTGTGTGCCAACCATTGAATATTAGGTACATTTGAGGTCTTAGAATACACTTGCAATTTGGATATTTTTGTAAAAACAAAGGAAACTCTGGCGAATTTTCTGTAGAATTGGCAGAATTTAGGAGAATTTCGGGGAAGCATATCTCCCTCCACAGAGGTCCGATAGGGACGTGCCATACGCCATTTTAAAGGTGGAGATGTCCTCTATCTTGTGGTAAAATTTAAGAGAATTCTGGGTTGAAAGCCGGCCTAGAGAAGGAAGAGAGTTCAGACTGCCCAATTGCTCCCTGCACTTGTGACAGTTCTGGATCGGTTTTGGGAAATTAACTTCCGCTTCTTTTCTTAGTCAAATTAAGTTTATGATATATCAAATTGAAGCTTGAGGTGTCTAGTTTATGGTATAAAACTATGAGAGCAATTGAGTGAGTGGATTTTCCGCAATAATTCGTGGAGTGAGGGATGTTTGGAGCTATTTTCGGGTTGATTGGCAGTTTTGCTTGTCCAACTTGAAACGGCGATATCCGATGCATACGAGATCGAAATGTCTCGTGTGATGGCTCATTAGAAAGGTAATTAAGTCCCGTAAAAAGATGCTAAAAGATGAGACGAACGTGAAGAAGCTTGAGAGGATATAAATAAATATACCGAACCACGTTCGAATAGGTAGAAAACGTAAAATTGAGAAATTGGCTAAGTGGGTTTATGGGAACCCCTTAGTGTCTTGTATTAAGTATAATAAGATATAAAAATAGTTTAAACAAGTATTCCGCAAGAGTTTACATTTATGGTCACATTTTTTATTTAGTACGCTTTTACGATTTTAAATGCTCGCGTAATAAACGGAAAAAGTTTACTCGCACTTTTATAAATGAGTTGCTATGATTGTAACTGCGGTTAATATCATAATAAATGTTAACAATACCGGTGTACAATGGGCTGTTACATTTTATGGTATTAGACCAGTTTTGTTAGGGAACTCTGATAGTGTATAGCTGTGTTATGTGCTGCATAGTTGTGTGTAGACTCTTATCGATTATTACATATATGATTCCTTAGTGTGGGTCTGATCAACCCATTTCTTTGTGTTACATGTGTGGTCATCACAAGAAGCCTGCGTGGCAACCCTGGAGCACTAAACGTAAGTCCTTAGCCTGATGTTGTGTGATAAACCCTTGGTTTATAAGGTTTTTAAGCATGAATTAGTTTAATTTATGTGATTAAATGGATGGAAAAGAGGGTTAATGTCCTAGAAAGTCCTAAATACAAGCTCTGAAACTTATGTTGAAAATCTACATTGTTCTTTTAGGAAAATGAAGCTCAGAAAGCAAAAGAGAGAAGGAAGAAGATTCTGAAGAGATTGTAGAATTCAAGTGTTAGGCGCTAAAACGGCCAAAGTCAAGCGTTTTAGCGCGCTGCTGCAAAAGGAAGCCCAAAAGTTCTAGTGCTGAGCGCTAAAACGGCCAAAGTCAAGCGTTTTAGCGATGATGAGCGCTAAAATGTCCAATAACTGAAAACTTCATCATCAGTGTTATAGTATTCAAGGGATTGATGCTAGGATTTTGATGTAATCTTTAAGACCTTAGTGTTTAATGCATGTATTAAGAAGGGAATCACCAAGGGATTGAGGTTTCTGATTAATGTATCAATCATGGTTGTAAGGGATTACATCTTGATGATAAGAAAAAGGTTGATTAACATCACATGAAAGATAATTCATAATAGGATTGATTCTTACATAAGTTCAGATTTGAGGGAAATTGACTTCTGACTACTTGTTTTAAAAGTATAATTCACAATTTTAGTATTTTGTCAAGTTCTAATACAATTTACAATTCAAATTTCTGGTGACAACTATTAATGATTTCAACTTTTATTTGATTTAACTTAGTTATGAGTGGTTAGTTGGTGCTTGAACACAAATCCTCGTGGGAACGATCTTTACTCATCATTTTATTACTTGTACGACTAGTACACTTGCTAAAGTAGCTACAAGTTTTTGGCACCGTTGCCGGGGATTTGTTCTTTCAACATTGACAGACACCATTAATAATTGAGATTGAATTTTTATTATTATCAGCAATTCTGGTCCAGAGCGCTAAAACATTCAGACGTGACCGTTTTAGCATAATGCTACGCACATCAATGTGCACATGTCTCTGGAGACCAGCGCTAAAATGCTTGATTTCAACATTTTAGCGCTGGTCCATTTATATGATTTACACAGTTATCTCATATGTTTCACACACTCTCATATTTTACTCCCTCATTCTCATTTCACACACTCTCAGATTCTTTTTATTTTGTTGTTAGTTTCGTTTAGTTTTATTTTGTTGTTAGTTTCTTTTAGTTTTATTTTGTTGTTAGTTTACTTTTATAATTCAGTTAAGTATATTGGAATATTCACTGTTTTTGCATGATGCACATTGCGATAGTATTGATGTTATTGGTTTATTTATGAATATGTTTCAGTGATCCATTGCTATTTTAGATTTAAATTAGATGCTAGGGACAACAACGTTTAAATATGGGAATTGGGTATGATTGAATGGCATGCAAACTTCATGGAGATGTCACACAAATTGATGAGCCAAAATAGGGAAATATCTCAATCTTTTTCTTTTCTAAGTTTTCTTGTGTGATTTGGATTTTAGTTGTGATACTGATTTTGGATTTCAGTTGTGATATGGAATTCAATGAGGATAAGTCTGATCAAAGTTTTATATGATTGATCAAATTAAGGATACAATCTTATACCTTGCATGTTGAGCAAAAATGAAATGATTGCATAATTCATTCAATGTGAAAGAGTAGAAAGATTAGTTGTGATTTATATAGAGAAAATCAAGCATGCATTCTGAACTGTGAGAAATCGAGCCTACACAGAAAATTTTGTTCAGAGAGCACTTCACTACATGAATAACTCTAGAACTTGCCCTATTTCTTGCTTGAAATGGTTTATGATGTGTAGTGTAGATATGATTGAGGCACTTCCTTCTTGAAGCAGAAAGTTTAAATGATCAACCCTAATGTTTGCTTTGCATGAAACCCTTGAGCTTAAGCCTGTTTGTCTATAAAACCAAGAACCTACATTCATTCCAATCCTTCAGATTAAAAGTTTCAGATAAGTGATAATGGATGAAAGTTCTTTTGGGAGAAAGGTGTTCTTGCAATGCATAACAACACAAAGTGTTGGAAATATGGAGAAGAAGAAGGAAGAAAAATGG
The DNA here is from genome assembly GCA_032173675.1 of Gastrolobium villosum. Taxonomy (NCBI): domain Eukaryota; kingdom Viridiplantae; phylum Streptophyta; class Magnoliopsida; order Fabales; family Fabaceae; genus Gastrolobium; species Gastrolobium villosum. The sequence continues at coordinate 69,616 of JAVKPL010015036.1, read as the reverse complement.
AAAAATGAAGTAAAAAACAAAGTGTTTGGTAAAAGAAAGAAAAAGGAAAGAAAAAGGAAAAGGGGGAATTAAAAAAACAAAGTGGTTGGAAGAAAAGGAGGAAGAAAGGTTCAAAGAAAAAGAAAAATTGTAGAAAAGGTGGTACAAAAGAGGAATGAAAAGGAAGAAGAGAATTGGAAGGATTAAGAAGAATATGACAAATACAATTGTTATCCTCCTCTTATCTGAATCTGATTCATTTAATCTAGAACTTTTTTTCAACATCAAATCTTACCTCTAGTCAAGCCACTTTCCAAGCCAGATTCCTTCCTTTAACATAAAATTCTATCTCTAGCCAAGTCATATTGCCAAAGTCCTTTTTGATCTACTCTATGGATCATTGTTACTGTGGAAAGTGAGAAGATGGGCAAGCCTATGGTAGTTTGAGTACAGTGAAGATTGAGTGATGAGTACACCCTTAAATACTAGAGTGCAAGAGAGTTAAATTCTCACAATTTCTGAGAAGTTCCTAGTGAGGGGATGTTTTGTTTGGGAATCTCTGTATATTATCTCTATTGATCTGTTGAAAAGTCACAAAATGATGTTGGGAAAATCATAAGAAATGAAAGATTGCATGGTTGTAAGTTGTATCATGAAATGTTGATAATCTGTCAAATGAAAGTCATCCTCATGAGTTTCATCTGTAAAGAATCTCAATTTCTTCTCTATTTTTAATTCATTGCTGAGGACAAAAATGTTCAAATCCGGGAATCGTGATAAACCCTTGGTTTATAAGGTTTTTAACCATGAATTAGTTTAATTTATGTGATTAAATGGATGGATAAGAGGGTTAATGTCCTTGAAAGTCCTAAATACAAGTTCTGAAACTTATGTTGAAAATCTACATTGTTCTTGTAGGAAAATGAAGCTCAAGAAGAAAAAGAGAGAAGGAAGAAGATTCTTAAGAGATTGGAGAATTCAAGTGTTCGGCGCTAAAACGGCCAAGTGTTAATGTCCTAGAAAGTCCTAAATACAAGTTCTGAAACTTATGTTGAGAATCTACATTGTTCTTCTAGGAAAATGAAGCTCAGGAAGCAAAAGAGAGAAGGAAGAAGATTCTTAAGAGATTGGAGAATTTAAGTGTTAGGCGCTAAAACGACCAAAGTCAAGCGTTTTAGCGCGCTGCTACAAAAGGAAGCCCAAAAGTGCTGGTGCTGAGCGCTAAAACGGCCAAAGTCAAGCATTTTAGCGGTGATGAGCGCTAAAACGTCCAAATCAAGCATTTTAGTGCCCTGCTGTTATTGTTGATTTAGCAAGTGTACTAGTCAAACAAGCAATAAAATGATGAGTAAAGATCGTTCCCACGAGGATTTGTGTTCAAGCACTGACTAACCATATATATTTAAGTTGAATCAACCAAAAGATCATAAATTGCATTGATTTCTTGTCACCAGAAATTAAGTTGAATTGCATAAAAACTTGATAAATAAATAAAATGTGATTATAATCTAAACAATTAGTCAGATGTCAATTTCCCTCAAGCATGAATTTATGGATGAACCAATTTCCATAATGAAATATCTACTATGTGATGTTGATCAACCTTTTTCTTATCATCAAGATGTAATGTCTTACTACCCTGATAGATACATTAATCAGAAACCCTATAACACCTCACAATTCTAAAATAAGTAATTAAAGTGTTAAGTGAGAAATTAAGTGATGGATTAGTGAAAATCCCAAAGATTAGGCCAAAATACAAAGAAAGGGCAAAACGGTAATTAGCCAACACGCAACCCTAGGAAGGTAAAAAATTGAGCAGGAGGTTTCAGATGATAAAAATAAGCCCGGAAATGGATTCAGAACGAAAAATTTAGTGGATAGGCAAGTTTCAGAAAAATCAGTGAATAGTGTTTTTAGCGGGTAAAAATACCGCAGTCAGATTGCACCGTAAAACGTGCCAGTGGGATTTTGAGCTCTAGGTTTCAAATATTGATTTTAAATGGTCCATAGAAATAGGAAATATGATTTCTGATAATATTTGAGGGATTTAAGTCAATTTGTGGAAGTTTGTCAACGTAGCGCGCTGTACCTTAAAGCAGTGTTTTTCCGAACAGCCGGAAAGCTCCAAATTTTTATCTGAAAGAGTAAAATTAAAGGATTTTGTTAAGATGAAAAATTATAATTTCTCATTAGGTTTTTAAATAGTGAATTTTAGTGATGACCGGAGGGAAATTCGGGTGAGTTTTAAATCACGTGGGATCCGGTACCCAGTTAAAGTTAATAAAAACACTTGAAAGCCCTGTTCATCTTCATTTCCTCCCGTCTTCTTCTCCTTCCAGCCGTGCCTCACAGCCCTTGGCCCTCCATTTTGCGCAAATTTCTTCTTTCTCACAAGCCAACCAATTCTCAACCAAATTCAACAAAGTTTGTGTTGAATCTTGATGGAAAACACCTCCTAAACCCATTGGTAGCCTTGTTTAGCCTTGAAATTGAGTGTGTGAGGAGATCCTTGCCCATTTAGGCCGCGGCTTGCTTGAAGAAAAGGGTGATCATGTTGATTTTAAATGCTCCAATGGTGGAGTATACTTAGGTGGAGCCATATACCGTGCAATTGGGTAAGTTATTTCAACATTTCATTGGTTAAATTTTGAGTTGTGATAATTGCCCCTAAAGAGGGATTTTGAGATATGTGGTGTTAGAGAGCTCAAATGGAAAATGTCTATTAGATGATAATGTCTTAGAATGATGTATTAATGCTAGAAATGCAATGAAAATTTTAAGCAAAAAAATGGATTTTTAACTTAGAAAAAAAATGGGTTCATGAAATGGAATTTCTGAGTTTTGTGGTAATGTGTGGTATAGTGAATTGTAGTGTGATTATATGATGTTAGGAAGTGATTATGTGAGTTGTGGGCCATAGGAATTGAGTGGAAATCCTTGGTTTGGACTAACCAAGATTAGGCCATTTATGTACAATTGAGCAAATGGATGTTTTAGAACACTTTGGTGTTGTGTTGTGTGATGGAAAAGTTATTAGATGGGTTGTGTGGTGATTGGCATGTGGAAGAATCAATGTAAAAATAATAAGTGTTGAAAGTGGCAAAATGTGCCTAACGTGTAATAATTCGCAAAACGTTGCGAAAAAGTCGTAAAACCGAAAAACGGCGATTGAACTAGCCTTTGGGTAACCTAAGTAAGTGAAATAAAATGAGAAAGAAAATTTAGAAAAATAAAACCCTAAATAACCCTATTATGGCTTAACCTTAGGGGGAGAGTAGGGGAATTTGACGTTTTTGCGTTTTGACGTATTGTGACTGAAACTGACGGCTGTGCATGGTTGTACATGTTGCCGTACGTGAACATAGACTTGGAACAGTGAAACAGTGGATTGCCCTTGGTCCTGGATCAAGTGGATTGAGGTAAGTGGTTATACATGTTATGTTGAAATTCGTGAGTGGATTCAAAGTTCTAAGTGTGTGGAATGGTCCTCTGTGTAGGCGTTCCCTGTGAATCAAGCTGCAAGTGGAGTTCTGCGGAGCTTTGTGAAAGGAAAACAAAAAGGTAACCTCTTGGTACTGGGGCTTGTTCCCCTTTTATGTTCCACCTTGCTAGTTGATGGCAATGGTAGGAAATGTGTATGAGTAGTGTAGAACAGCATGAGCATGCATGTGCATTATCATAGTGGGTACTTATGTACCGGATCTCTGGCCAGTAGATATTTTTTTAGCCTTCGGGAAAGTGTTTCCGGACTGCCACTGGATAGGTCTCCGAGTGGGAGTTCCAGTTGACCCAGGGTCGTGGTGTGTTATCCGGATAGGAGCACACTAGGTTGTCTCGGGTGTATATGGTTGGAAGGGGTACCTTGGTGAGTTGTTCTATGAACACGCCAGGGGTAGTACCCATAGGCGTATAGCCGAGGACATGGCGTGGTATTGGTAGCTACCATCCCGCATGTCGTAATTGTTCTGATATATTCCCATTTTCTCTAAATCCATTGCTTTATCCCGTTTTATAACAGTGGTGTTGTTTTTATGCTATTTGTATACATCGAAGTGAACCATTGGGCGGAGTTTTCTCCAGAACCTCTTGGTTACTGAGATATATCCGTATATCTCACCCCGTCTCGGGGCATTTATTTCAGGATGTACCAGTGGACACGGAGCAACGGGCAAGAAGCCCGCATGATGACGAGTTGAGCGGTGGTGTATAGTGTACTTTTTGGTGGCCATTTGCCCCAGGCTAGACTTAGAGCATGAACATGTATATGTATGTAGGAGGAGTCCATTAGCATTATGTTCATGTTATTTTGGCTAAGTTTAGTTTTCATGTCATTTTAGTTATGAATGTATTTGGCATGTGATGTTGTAATATGTAAATATTTGTAGTTTAAAGTTAAAGTTGTAAATGTAAATGTAATCCAGTATTGTAAATGTACCATGGATGTATGTAATGTGATGGAAGGGCTTTAGGCCTATTGTAGGTTTATGATTATTTGCATTATGGTTTATGCATGAAAATGTTTATGTTTTAAGTGTATATTGGATTGGGTTGTAAGTGCCCCAAGGCGTTGTTGGACCTTGTGTGTGCCACCCATTGGATTTTGCTGGATTTCAGGTGTATTAGTGGTGTTAAACAGGTTATGCAAATTTGGGAATTTTAGGAAATACAAAGGAAACTCTGGCGAATTTTCTGTAGAATTGACAGTTTTTGGGTGAACTTTGGAGGAGAATATCTCTCTCCATAGTGGTCCGATTGAGACGTGCCATACGCCATTTTGAAGCTTAAGATGTCCCCTACATTGTATCAAAAGCTTAGGTTCATTGGTGCTGTGCGCAGCCCATAGGGGCTGTTGTAACACACTGCCCTGTTCTGCCCTGTTTTGTTGGCAGATTTGAGGTAATTTTGAGAAATTAATTCCCGCTTCGTTACTTGGTCAAATTAAGCATAAGATATATCAAATCGAAGTTTGAGGTGTCTAGTTTATGGTGTAAAATTTTGAGAGCCATTGGTTGGGCGGTTAGGTACAGTTTATTCCATGAAGATTGTAGGTTTTAGGCTGTTTTGGAGTTGGTAGGCAATGTTGTTTGTCCATCTTCAAACGGCGATAACCGGAGCTCACGAGCTCGGAATCGAGTGTGTGATAGCTTGTTAGAAAGGTAAGGGAATAAGGAAAAAAGATAACCTGGAGTTTAAGTTTTTATTTTTATATTGTGTTCGTAGAAAAACAAATTAGCAAGTCCGGTTAAGTGGTAAAAACGTAAAAGTGAGGAATTGGCTAAGTGGGTTTATGGGAACCCCTTAGTGTCTTGTATGTAGTAGATTAAAGTGTATAAACAATTTAAGTAAGTCTTCCGCTAGTGTTACAGTTGCGATCACAGCTTTTAATTATTACGCTTTTTATGTTTTAACTGTTCGCGTAATAATCGGAAAAAGTTTACTCGCATTTTTATAAATGAATTATTGTGATTGTAACTGCGCTTAATATCATAATTAATGTTAACAATACCGGTGTACAACGGGCTGTTACAAACCCCAATGTCTTGGTGATTCCCTTCTTAATACATGCATTAATTACTAAGGTCTTAAGATCACATCATAATCCTAGCATCAATGTCTTGACTACTAGAACTCTAATGATGAAGTTGTCAAATATAGAAAAAATGTAAACATGTTTGTTCTACAATATTCCTTTAACATGAAGAATTAATCAAGACAACTTCATACAATTACATAATAGAGGCGTACACCGTCAGTCCCGAGAGAGGATCACAAGCGGACATCAGTGTACAATACAATCAATGGCTAGAGATTATTACAGAAATCATATCAGAACAAAACATATCATATTATCAAATAGCTTTATATGAATGCATCTATACAAAGCATCAAAACAATCATACAATCCAACCATAGTTCACTAACCATGGTGGAGCACTCAAGCAGAAAAAGACTCCTTAAACATTGAGCTTACCTCTTGAAACTTTACCAATCTGCTCACTTGTAACACAAGTTACCTATTTAGCTCCAAAGGCAATTCAAACCCTCTCAGTCCCTAGGCACACATAGAGAAAGAATTCAAAACAAAATCAATAAAATGCTACAATGCCATGAAATTTACACAAGGCATACATCTTATTGCTTACTTTCATTTCTTACACTTATGCCAAATCTATTCCAATACACAAGTCAAGACCATAATTTCCCATTTCTTTATTAGACCATTTTAAGGATGATTTAATGAACCACAAGCACCCTCATGGTTTCTTACTCATATAGGGTCCTAAAAATAACCCAACCAAGCTTCTAAAACACCATTTATTTTTAACAATTCCTAGCCCCACAAAGACTAAATGGCCGAAACTACATCAAGGGGATAGCTAGGAGTTTGCATCAAACAATTGACACAACCAACGGTTCCTAGAACCCACACATGATCCCTAAATTAACTAGGTATCCACTTGAGAATTTTAAACATAATTCATTCCATTTTTCTTCATAAGGCCGTGGGTATACATAAAGGGAACCAAGATATCTTTCAATAATTTTCAAGTCATTTCACTTCTTAATCTTATCAATTACATGCATTGGAAACTCAACACAATATCAAAATAAAATGTAATATAATCCATCCATAAATCACCCTATAGGCCGAAACATAGGGGTACAACACCAAAGCATTTTTTTCCACTTTGGTATTTTTATTTTCACACTTAAATCTCCACTTACACCAACATACCACCTTCACAATCCGTGTAATTAAATTTTTGTACAATAAACCCTAATTAACTCATCATGGCCGAATTCTAGGGTGGAATCAAGGGGAATTTTTTTCCTTAAATTTTTAAACACATGTTCATGGTTATTCTCCATTACAACTTACTACACAACACTAATTCATCACAACTTTCAAATTTCAAACTCAAAATTCCCACCAAAACATACTTCAAAATTTCAAAACTTAAATCACAAAAATCAAACCATTAAAATAGATATTGCTCACCTATAACTACTTATCCAAGGTCCAAAGAACAAAACCTAAGCTTTGCTCACTTAAAATCCACACTTTTGCACTTGGATGAATAGTGCCACGAATTGGGGGTGAGGAAGAACTCTCTTCACAAGCAATTTCAGCCCAAATAAAGTGGTGGAATGGATTCCTTGGGTGATTTCCTATGAATTTTGTGTAAGACACTTAATGATTTAGTTGAAGATTGATGGAGAAATCAAAGGAAGAAAACAAAGGGAAACCTAGCCCTCCATGGATGAGAAGCTCGGCCAAGAGAAGAGAGAAGGGAATAAATCTGAAATGAATGGGCCATGCTTTAGTTACTTTGACTTATATGCTTATGTGGTATAACACCTCGAAAATTCAAATGTGAATTTATTTGATAAAATGTGGGTTAAAAGGGAAGGATTAGTGAAAATCCTGAAATTGGGGTCAAAATGAGTACCAAGGGCAAAATGGTAATTTGCCAAAAACATAAACCGAGGCATGAAAAATGGAGTTGGGGATCTCAAATGACAAAAATAATGCCGGATATGGATCCAGGACGAAAAATTGAGTGAATATGCAAGTTTTGAAAATTTTGATGAATAGTGATTTTTCCGATGTGAAAATACTGCGGTATAATTGTACCGAAAAGGGTGAAATTTTTATGAGTGTTTTGAGGAAGTAAAAATATGTCATGAACCGGAATAATACGTAGGTTATGAATTTGTGGTTAAAATTATTGATTGGATTAAAGTTAAATCGCGTGTGGGACCCGCGTGACCAAAGTCCACTTAAGTCCCTCACCTTTCCCACGCCCTCTCTCTCTTCTTCCAATTCCACAACAACATACTAACCTACCATCCATTTAAACATCACTTCATATCATACAATCTCAACTACACACTTTTACATCATTTTTCCTCCAAACCCCTTTATGGTTTGAATTCTTCAAAAGATGGTACTACAAGGTTTTCAATTCAATTTTAACACTCATACTCATCATATAATCATATTACAACATCATACAATTTCTTATCAATCCATTTCTTACACAATTCAATTTTCACAAATCTTAGGCATTGCAAAATCTTAAGTTATGAGAATTTTTCACCAATAATTTTTATTGCATTTCTAGCTTAAATACATCATTCTAAGACATAATCATCTAATGCACATTTTCCATTTGAGCACTCTATCATCACACATCTAAGATTAAAGGCTTAGAGTTCACATTTTTGGATCTACAAAATCAACCGTAAAAATACTATAAATATACTCACAATCAATGCTAGACACTCCTCCAAGGTTCACCCAAGCAATGAGAGGTCCAATGCCTCCAAGAACACCAAAACCCCCAATATATTCGAATCTGTCCTTGCCAAATAGCGCCCCGAAGAGGTGATTTCAAGGCTTGGGAGTATCACCAATGGCTTTAGAACGTGCTTTACAATAAATTTCAACACAAAGATGAAGGGATTTGGTTGAGAATTGCACAAATGGTGAAGGAGGAAGAAATGGGTTTTTCATGAAATGAGGGGGGAGGGGTTCACGGGTAGAAGAAGAGGAAGAAGAAAGAGGGCGTGGGGAAGGTGAGGGACTTAAGTGGACTTTGGTCACGCGGGTCCCACACGCGATTTAACTTTAATCCAATCAATAATTTTAACCACAAATTCATAACTTACGTATTATTCTGGTTCATGACATATTTTTACTTCCTCAAAACACTCATAAAAATCTCACCCTTTTCGGTACAATTATACCGCAGTATTTTCACACCGGAAAAATCACTATTCATCAAAATTTTCAAAACTTGCCTATTCACTCAATTTTTCGTCCTGAATCCATATCCGACATTATTTTTGTCATTTGAGATCCCCAACTCCATTTTTCATGCCTCGGTTTACGTTTTTGACAAATTACCATTTTGCCCTCGGTACTCATTTTGACCCCAATTTCAGTATTTTCACTAATCCTTCCCTTTTAACCCACATTTTATCAAATAAATTCACATTTGAATTTTTGAGGTGTTATATTCACCCCACCTTTTTGGAATTTTGTCCGCAAAATCAATTATACACATATGCTAACTCAGGACACAGACGGAAAATCTCAGTTTCCCGTCCCCAAGTAGCTTTATCAAGCGTGCGGGCTTCTCACTGAATGTTTACATTACAATTCTTTGGCTTTTCAGCCTCTTTTCACAATGGCCTTGCATTTCAAAGGCCCAATGGGAGACTTCAAGTCTTCCCCAATTTCAATATCATCCGGTGACACCACATGTGAACAACCGGAGCGCACCTCGCAATTGCGTACTTTCTCTGCTTTACCAAGGCAATTTCTTCTCACAAGTCCGGCTACCTAGCACATATATCCCATAATTTCTCTTGGCAAGTTTTCCTACCCAGTTAACGTATCAATAACTATACCCATAGGGTCATATCACGTTTTGTTCAATCTGTGCCACACAGGCAACTATCACTTTCTGACACATTACAACCACAATTATCCTTATCTGAGCTTTATTTCTTCGAAGTATTAACCGTCGTCATCAATTTTTCCACATTTCTTATTCCGCACTAAACACGGTCATGGAATCTCAACAGCCTCTCAGTGCAATTCACCGAGTCTATCATCCATTTCACACTCATTTCAAATTCCTCTTCTGAGGGAATAATCCCCACTTATGGCTTTTAGCCACAGGTTGTATATACATATACTTTTCTCATGTTTATAACTTACCACGCGCAATTTCATTTCTGCCCTTTATCTTAAAATAAGCACCATCTTTGTGCTCCACTGTCAATCTAACCTTACATGTTTACCAACTTTCACCAAAACACAATGGCGAATCACTTCCTCAAGACATTTAACTGGTACCTAATGGACAACACATTACCATAATTAAATCACATTGGCCATTTCAAAGCCTTCAATCACAACACACTCATGAATTTCTATATATTATATCATACTTACCTTGATTTCTCACATTAAAGGCAACATGCCCAAGATTTCCACTAACAATTTTCTTTAATTACCGCTCCATACTCATGTTATCAATTCCACATGTGTTTCATTCCATACACATCACCTTCATCATCATTTCATTCAACCAGTATGTATCATTCCAAGGTCACATATCATCTCTCTCTCTCATACCTGTCCCATCATATAGGGATTTTCAAAGCCTATTTATCATGCCATAAGGAACTAAATCCATCACTGTCATTACTTTCATAATTTCATATCGGCTGGTATACAAGTCTCTCGGACTATTCAAAGTACTACTAGCACACCCAATCATATATCTTGGTACCTAGCCAAGAACAACATCAACATTGTGTATTTTCAACACATCTCTCACTATAAATTGCATCTATAGTACTACATCAGTAACTCTACCACCAGGGCAGAGATATCAACCTTTTATTTCACCAAATACCATTCTATTTAACAGCTAGTACCACACCTTCTTACTTGACTCCATCACAATTAATCCTTTTAAAAACCATTGGCCACCAACTTAGCTTAACATCTCGCCATCACAAGCCTTCCTCGTAGACCTTGACTCAATCCATCAGTACTAATCAGTTTTCCATTCCCTTCACATAGGGTGATAATCCAACGATTCATTTCAAAATTTTCGTAAAACTCCAGTCCATAATACCACTACACTTGGTATACACTCATGCACATCTCCGAGTGCTCAATTTCATAATTCAAACTACCATATCATGGCACCTCACACATTTCATCATATTAGACATATCACTGTTCACTTACAGTTATCCAAAATTCACCTCTTGCGTTCCTCACAAGATACAATCCTTTAATGCAATGGGTAAAAACATCCTTAGGTTTAACCCCTCGAGCTCTTGTTGTCCTAAGGGCCCCAGGTGCAATGCCCCACCAATCAGAGAATCTGTCCTTATAATTCACGCAAGAAGAGGTAACATGCCATCGGCTGTACTAACAGTCCCACTAACACAAGGTACTACCTCACACCACATTACTTATACAAAATAATAATCTCCGGGAACATAATCCATACGGAGATAGCCACACACTCCGGGCATATAAGCCACACAGAGATAAACACATTCACATCACATCCGTGTATAATGACAAAAGAGTTCTATATAGATACATAATGGTATACTAGTTATATCTTACTTTTGCACCATCCACTATGACTTTCCAGATATGGTTCTTTTCTCAACAGTCTACTCATTTAACTTGACTAGTCATTAGTCTTAGTCCATAACATAATCATCACCACATGATTCCAACATCTTTCTCATACTTTGGCACATAATTTTCAATTCTTTATAGTACCCATGCTCGGTACCGTTCTAATCTGTTGTCCATCATGACTCATAGCAACAATGCTCAACACTGTAGAAGATCCACTTCATTAAAACAACATCACTTTTTCTCTCAATATTTCACCATGACACCAAGAGTGCCCTCACTTACTAGTCCATGCATTCAGCGCATCAAGACCACCAGATTAATCTCAATTTCGAGCGGTGCTCGCCTGGGACTTCCAAGAGCAACACCTCTTAGGATTTAATCCACAAGGGAAACCCAGGACAATCTTAATTTTCACACCATTACCAACATGTGTGCTAAGGTATAACTTGCACACCGGGACTCCATCATGAATCCCCTACCAGATTGAGCGTCCAATGACACTCCAAAGAGATAATCTCTTCAAACACTTCCCATCATAGGGAATTTCACTTACATCATTCTTCTTTTACCAAAGAGTTTACTAATTCATTACAACACAGATATACATATAGGCACCCCGGCCTTCACAAAACATATATATACATATATATATTGGCACTTAGCCATCACAGGATCATTATCCACATATAATTAGGCCACATCATCAACATTTTAATGCTACACAACATTATGGAAGCACATTAGTACAATTACTACACCACACTCAGTTATATTTTCTCACCTCACATTTGTCAAGTCCAACCATCATTATATTATGGACCCTCATACTTTCAATCAAGTTCGTCCAATGCCATCCATGGCAATTTCCTCAACTTCTTATATTATACTTTTATACATATGATATTCTTACTTATATTCACCAACATTAAATCATCATGGACTAAGGTCCCATATTTCAACATTGAAGTATCTACACATCATTTCCATAGTTCTTTTAAGGTACTCACAATCCTCAATCCAAATTTTGAAATTTCAATTTTATTTCTACATCCAAACATCTTAATTCATCCAAGTGTATGCCCTTATCAAGGGTCTTATAACCTTCTAATTTAACCCTAAGGTATCCAAACTTACATATAAGCACTCATATTCAAATTTTTACGAATTCATCGGGGTTCCAAATCCCCTACCATGACAAAGTTATGGCATTAATTCCACATATACTCAATTGTTTCAACTCCCCATACATATAAGGAAGACTTGCCAACATCATCATCACAATATCAACTCAAATCAATCATACTTACAAACCAAAAGACCACTATTCAACTATGGTAGCATTCTACCCAAAATAGTTAAGCATCTTATCTCAATTTATTATCACTAAGTCCTCAATTACATCAAATTCACTTACTAATATATCTGTCCGTGGAGCAGTCAACACCGCACCCACCACCATAGTCTAAGGACTGACATTGGTGCACCAGGGTTGTCACGAAGGCATCTTATACTGACCACACATATAATACGAAGAAATGGGTTGATCAGGCCCAAACTAAGGAATCACATGTGCAGTACTCAATAAGAGTCTACGTACAACTATACAGCACTCACCACAATCATCAGAGTTCCCTAAGAAACTGCTCTGATACCATAAATATAACACATCAGTCCGGTATCGGGGTGTTACATGTGGCACTTTATCAGTTGTTTTTCTTCTGTGTATTTTCACTTAAACTGACTCGGAACTAACTTAAAGCTATAAACATATTTTTATTTTTCTGAACTTATTTACATTAATTTTTATTCCCTAAGGAACAATATTCACAATTCACAGTATGGTTTCTGCACTATTTTTCACGAAATGTATAATATCCCTAACCTAATTAAATATTAAATTACATGTAATTAAGTAAATTAGCATGTATTAGTGAGTCGAAATAAGTAAAAGGCCTGATTAAATTAATTAGGGTCACTTTTGAGGTAAAAAGTGCAGTCAGTGAGAATTAAGGGGTATAAATAAGTGTAGGCAAAAGTACCCATAATATAAAAGTAAAAGTGAAAATATCCCTAGAAAAATATTTCAGACCTTTGGGTAAAGTTTGAAAGAGAACAGAGTTAACTAGATAGGTGAGCTGATACCCAGTTGAGATAACTTAACGTAAGTTAAGTGTAAAAACACAAACCCACCAGCTATTTCCTTCCTTCTTCATCGTGGAAAAAACTAAGAGAGAGGGAGAGAGGGTTTGAAACCATGGGGGAAAAACTCCAAAATCCTAACTTCTTTGATTCTCAACCAAATCAACTCATTCCAAAGCCAAAATCACTTCAAATCTTCCCATCTTCCTTAAACCTAACTTAGTTTTGAGTTGAAACCATTGTGGAGGGAGATATTGCTTGTAAAAGGGGGAGAAAATTTGGACTGGTGGAGATTGATGTAACAGCCCGTAGTTCACCAGTGTTGTTATCATTAATTATGATATTAAGCGCAGTTACAATCACAACAGTTCATTTATAAAACATGGGTAAACGTTTTTCATTCCTTACGCAACATTTAAAATCGTTAAAGCGTAATAACTAAAAGCTGTGACCGTAACAGTGACACATTGCGGAAGACTAATTTCTACTACTGACATAATTTATTGCACTTATTATTAGACACTCAGGGTTCCCGTAAACCCCTTAAATTAATCACCACTTTGTACGTTTCCTACCTACCCAAACCAAATCCAGAACAGATGGCCAAACATTTAATCACTGCATAATACGTAAAATTTCCTGCACATTGGCGCCAACCAGCGCCACACCACTGCCCAAATGCTACAATTTCGTATTTTTTTCTAGACTCATGGCGCCAGTTGGCACCACAGTGGCGCCGGGTGGAGCCATCCCACTGCCATTTTTTTTTCAACAGCATCCTGCACTTGTGCAGGAGCCACTCCAGTGGCCTGAATCCCCGACCTTCTACCGCCTCATTTCTAACTCCGATTAACCCCAAATTTTGACACGACATAGAGGGTAACTCCATCTTCAAAATGGCATATGACTCATCCATATTGGACCACAGTGGAGGGAGATACGTTCTCCCAAAGTTCACTAAAACATGTCAATTTCCCGAAAATTCGCCAAAGTTCCATTTATTTTTACAAAAATCCCCAATTTGCCAATGCAACCTAATACATCAAGGTATAAAAAATCATATGGGTGGCACACATAAGGACCAACAACGCCTTGGGGCACTTACAACCCATCACAGTCCATTTACATGTACGATTTTCATTATGTTTCAATCACCAAAGTTCCATTGCATGCTTTTGTTAACTATAATTATAATCAATTCATAAACTAGGCCTAAAGCCCTTCACATTACATTTACATGCTTCTAATACATCATAGGTGGCTATGGACAAATCCCATGCTCACACAGAATATAAATATGTATCAAAGCATAGTTATACATCCATTTTTGAAAGACTTACATATAGTCATGAATATACAAAGGCATGGCATTTTCAACATGCACAAGTTCATGACCTAAATCCAAAACATTAAACTCTATGCTAAGTGTATCCAACAGAATCCCCTAACATGCGATGCCTTCCATATGCACCTCATGCTCCAGTCCTCCAGGCTCGACCTAACCTGAAATGATGTCCCCAAACACGGGGTGAGATATACAAACATATTTCAGTAAACCAAGGGTACTAGAGGATCACTCCACCCCATGGCTCACTCAATGTGCAACAATCAACATAGTATGAAATGCATGACATACAATATCACAACAACTGGGCACAAATCCAAGAACATCCACATCAGGATTACGTTCAAGGACCCCATCGTATAACTCCCGGATTCTTCTTGGTGCCTCTCCCATGGTTGAGACGACCCCATGGAAAAACCCAACTGGAACTCCTCATGAGCCATATCCAGCGGAAGTCCCACATTTGGATCATCCTGGTACCGCTCCCAGAGTCGGCCCCACGGAAAAACCCGACCGGAATCCCCAACGAAATATCCATCGGAAGTCCAAACAAACACACATCTACTGGCCAGATATCAAATAATTTACACACAACATGCTCCAAGCATGTCACACAATCAAGCAATAATGCATGAACATACATATTCACACAACGTTCAACAACACAATTTCCAACCACAACCTTCCACTAGGCGTGGTGGAGCACATAAGGGACTAAACCTAAGTTCCAAAGGTTTACCTCAACTCCGAAGCCAATGTTCCATACGTAAGCTCCAAGCTTAATCTGCTTCCATAGCGTCCGTGAGAGGTAGCCTATATGATCAACAACATGATCATCAATACAATTTCCATGCAAACCATTCATTTACACAATTCATAATCAATTAGAATTACTTAGGCCCAATGGCACACAATCAAATAATTCACCTATCTCAATCACATTACTCTTCACTACTCACCAATTCACAATTATTCACTAACACTTCAATTTCCTTCCAACCTAACATGGTTCGAAATTCACATAGATGGTACCCCAAGGTTTTTCTTCGATTCTCACAATTATAAACCTCATATAATCTACCATTAATTCATACCAACATACAACCAACCAATTTCATCATACTAACAACAATCCCAAAATCACAATTTCATGGCATCCTTCAGATTTTCCTAAGTTATGAACATAATTTCACCAATAATTTTTATTGCATTTATAGCTCAAATACATCATTCTAAGACATAATCATCTAATGCACATTTTTCATTTGAGCTCTCTAACCACACAAATCATCCAACACAACTTCAAAACAAAACCCATTTTTTGATCTACATGAAACTCAAAGGGGAACAAGAATTCTTACCACCAATAGCTTGCAAATGTTCATAGGAGTGATAATCAAGTCTCCTCCCAAGCCAAAGCACCACCAATGCTCTCCAAACACCCCCAAATTCGCACAAAAGAGGTGGGTGAGGATTCATCACACACTCACTTTCATGACTCTCTCAAGAAGGGAAATATACTCACAATCTCAATGCAAACAACTTTGATGTTGAAACTTTATTGATTTGATGGCTCAATTGTGTGGAAAAGGGCAAGAAAATTTCTTGCCCTTGCTTCCATGGAAGGTGCGCTCACGGGAGAAGGAAGAAGAGAGGAAAGAGAGAAAGAGAGAGAGGGTCGTGGTTGAGGAAAGAAAAAGAGAAACTTAAGTGGGTTTTGGTGGGGCGGATCTCACACGCGATTTAACTTTAATCAATCACCTAATTCCGATCACAAATTCATAATCTACATATTTTTCTGGTTCATGAAATATTTTTGTTTCCTAAAATTACTCATAAAAATTTCACTCTTATCGGTACAATTATACCGCAGTATTTTTACACTGGGAAAATCATTATTCATCAAAATTTTCAAAACTTGCCTATTCACTTGATTTTTCATCCCGAATCCATTTCCGGTATTATTTTTGTCATTTGAGGTCTCCTACACCATTTTTCATGCCCCGATTTACGTGTTTGGTAAATTACCATTTTGCCCTTGGTACACATTTTGACCCCAATTTCAGGATTTTCACTAATTCTTCCATTTTAACCCACATTATAGCATATAATTTCATATTTAGATTTACGAGGTGTTATACTTGAGGTGGAGTCTTCCATTCTTGTGGCTTGGAACTCATTCATTGGACCATTGGGGTTTATGGTACGAACTCTAGCTCATTTGGTTATTTTGAGTTTGAGCTATAGTTAGGGTTTGGTTTATGAAAATGCATGAATATTGAGGTATGTTGGATAGAGATTGAGACTAAATCCCTTTGTAAAAGTTGTTAGGAATGATAAATAAACGGTGAAAATGAACTTAGGTAGTCATTGGTTATTGTTCATTATTTTGGAAAATTTCATGCTTGAAATGTTGAATTTCTTTCATTGTTGAGCCATGACTTGGATTGGTTGTGTTAATGATCTCCATTGTGTTGGTACGATTAAAGAAAGTGGACCATCCTTGAGTGACCAACCATTGGAGGAACCCATGGAGCTTGAGTAGCTCATTTGGATTGGTAAGTTCATGCCTTAAGCATGGTGTGAATTGGATTGTGTGGTTTTTGAATGTGTTGTATGTATGTTAAATTGATGGATTTCACACTCTTGAATAGGGTGTATTGGTGATTGGAAGGAATTACTAAGTTGAGATACCAAGAAGGATTGGTTTGGATAAGCGAGCTAGAAGAAAGCTTGCAAGGAAAGGAAGCATCAAGAGGTAAACCTTTGGATCTTGGAGGTTAATCCCTCTTGTTGTTCCACCATTGCTTTTACGGAAGTGATGGTTAATGAATGGGTGATTGAGTGGTAATGTTAGTAGTATGGAATGTTTGCATTCATATAGTTTTATTATGTCATTGGAGAGAGGGCCAATGGACAAGCACTAGGGGCTAGGTTGTATGCTTAGTGGAAAGGACTAAGATGCAACTGAAGCGCGTGTGATGATTTGATTATTTAATTCTTTGGCCATTGGAATGCATGAGTATGCTGCTGTTAAATCATTACTATTATTGCCTCTGGATATATGATGTAGTCCATGCCATGTGTATACTAACCCTTCATGCAGGAAGTGAACTCTGGGGTTGGAGAAATTCTCCAAGAACCCTGGGTTTATTGAGTTTTATCTCACCCCGTTTGGGGACTGCTATTTTAGGTGTTAGCAGAGATGATACTGGGTGAGGAAAAGGGCACGAGTAGCTTGAATATGATAGATGATATTTGAGATATTTGATGCATTAGTGATAGATGAATGCAAATAGGACTTAGAAGTTGATCATTGATGTTGTATTGCCCTGGTGGGACTTTGATCACTTGTTATTTCCAAGTCTTTGGTATGTAATCATTTTTAATTACATTGATGTAATTGAGCCTTTTTGGACATCATGTGAGCCTTGAAATGGCAAGAATTATGCATTGAAATTGTTATATAATGCCTATTAGGTGAAAGAAAACCTATGAGGTTGAGAACTAATATAAATATAAGGATATTATGGCTTGTTCATTTTTCATATCCTATATGATAGATTTGGACCCTTGTGTCTTAATGAAAGTTGTAGATCTTTTTCTTAGCTTTCTAACGAGACCAAGAAGCGTCATTTGGATAAGTATATCTCCAATTAGGGGGAAAATACTAAGGCTAGGTGTAATCTCCTGAACTTTGGCGCTACTTACGCCGTGGTGGCGCAAATCGCCCCAAGATACAGTGGAAAAATGCATTTCTGGCGCCATTCACGCCATATGTCTGGAAAGCTTCTGTTTCGTGGTGTAAATCGCGCCGGTCTGGCGCAAATCGTTCCGGGCCTAGTGGGTTCAGCATTCGTTTCTTAGAAAATTCATAACTTGGGCTACGGTGCTCCGATTTGAGCGCGGTTTGAACCTACGTGTAGCTAACGAAGAGATATGTAACATGTTGGAAGATGAGAACCATATAAGTAGTATAAAATTTATTAGTAACTAAAAGGAAAAGGTGTTTAGTGTTGAATAACAATAAAATTGAGTTTTTAAACCTTGGTGGTCTAAGAGGACTACTTGGCACACTATGGTAGCAATATAGGGTCTACATA
The DNA here is from genome assembly GCA_032173675.1 of Gastrolobium villosum. Classification (NCBI taxonomy): domain Eukaryota; kingdom Viridiplantae; phylum Streptophyta; class Magnoliopsida; order Fabales; family Fabaceae; genus Gastrolobium; species Gastrolobium villosum. The sequence continues at coordinate 50,862 of JAVKPL010015036.1, read as the reverse complement.
AAACTCACAATAGGTGTTCCACATATAGTTTGAGTTATGATCACATTTGTGGGAATTGTTTTAATTACGGAATTGATTTTGAACAAAAATGTTTATAAATAAAAAGGAAAAAGTTTATCCGTGCTTTAATTCAATTGTTGTGATTGTAACTGCGCTTAATGCTGTACGTAATGTTAACAAACCGGCTCTAGAACGGGGCGTTACAAAATGCACTGTGAACCACTATCTGTGCACCATTTGCATTCGAAACTTAAAACTTATTAATTCATCAGTTTTAGGTCTATCATGATTTGTTTTGCATTTATTGGACTTTCTTATTCTTATTTCATCAATTATTTATTTCTGGACTCTACTGGTTGCTTAAACAGTGATACAAAATACCCGGTAGAAAGCACTATTCACTAGATTTTCACGGAAAGTGCTAGACTATACAATTTTTCGTTCTGAACTCATATTTGGCATCACAATTTTTCATGATATAGTCATGATTACAGTCAAAATACTCGAAGTCACGCTCTGAATCTAATTATGACATTAAAATCCTTAAATTAAACCTCTAATTAAGATTTATCAGTTAGGGTCATTACAACAACCTATTTCTAAGATGTGAAGACAATTAGTACCTAACTAATCTATCACATTCAATCTCCAATACTACACATACAAGACACCTATACTTGATTTTGAGTCCAATTTATCCAATTGTTCTAAATGACGATTTCATAATTTTTCTTGTATGGGAACCAATCGTAAGCATGTTTAACGAAGGAAGCTATATCCAAATCACTCTCTAACTCATCAAAACATTAAAATTTTGAATTCACTATTCATCAAAACCTAAAATTCTTAAAATTTCATGGAAACAAGAAAAGAGAGGTGATTCCTTATCACAATGTACCCAAGAATGAAGGAGAAAGCTTACTTCAAGCTCCATCAAAACATATCTTTTCCATGAAACCTGAAATCTTAGGGGAAGAAGAGCTTTATCTATAGTAAATGACATACGAAAATATGGGTACCAGTGTATTCCTCTCAAAATTTCTCATAAGTTTGGCTTTGGAACCAAGTGATTTGGAGGTCTCTAGCTCTTTTTTTGATTTTTGGAAGATTTCAGTCAAATTTCTCTTTTCTCTCCCTTTTTCTTCGACGTTCTCCAGAAGAAGAAGAATAAATAAGGGAATTTTTGGTACTTTTCACTTACATAGGTTAAGTGAGATTCAACTGGGTAAAGACTTATCTATCTAGTTACCTCCATTCATTACCAAACCTTACCCAATGGACTAGAATATTTTTCTTGTCATGTATCTATTTTTACTTATACCCTTTGGGTAATTTTGCCTATCCACATTTTTACCCCTTAATTGTCATTTTTAACTCATATTTTTGCAAAGGTAAATTTTATTTATTTTTCTTATACTCCCATTTTAATTATTCTTCAGGACTATGATAAAATCATTAATCCATAATTAATTCCACGATATGCGTTCAAATTATGGAATTAGTTTCTTTGAAAAAGAAATGCTCGGGATAGGTGCAGAGAAAAGATTCTCAACATGGGATTTGAAGAGTTAATTGAAAGCATGCAAAATCCTCATGTTTATTAAGCATAGATAAAACCATGAAAGTTTAGAAAAACCATCAATAAAAATTATATAATACAATTATTAGCTAATAAAAGATAGAACATGAGATGTCTAATCTAAGCATTACCATGAACTACAATCCTGAATATAATAACCCTCACTAGTAATTGTAGATTTAATATTGAATAATAATTAGAAGTAAAAATAAATAAAGTCACCTTTGGTGAAAAAGGAGTTAAAATGACAGTTAAGGGATAAAAATGCGGATAAACAAAGTTACCCAAAAAGTGAAAGTAAAGTTAGAAATAGGACTAGAAAAATATTCTAGTTCACTGGGTAAAGTTTGGTATTGAATGGAGGTGGGTAGATAGATAAGCTATTACCCAGTTAAAGTAACTTAACTTCTTTTATACTTAGAAAACGTGACACCTCCGTATTCTTTTCTTTCTTTCCTGCGCGTTTTCTTTCATTCTTTTTCTCTCACCGTAGCCTCCATGGAAGCTTGGCTTCAAGCTTTCCTTCTTTGATTTCTCCTTAAATACTCAACCAAATCCTTAGGTCCATTACGCAAAACTTATAGGAAATCACCCAAGGAATCCATTCCACCACTCTATTTGGGCTGATTTTTCTTGTGGAGGAAGTTCTTCCTCACCCCCTTTTCATTTTACTATTCATAAAAGAAGGAAAATTGGAGTTTTGATGGAGCCTTGCTTGGAGGTTGCTCTCTAGGCCTTGTGCAAGGGATTGGAGGTAACAAACCTCTATTTCTATGGTTTAGTTTTCATGATTTGAGTTTGAAAAATTTAGAATATGATTTGGTAGGAAAGCCCTTGAGTTTTATATTTAAATTGATGATGGATTATTGATTTTGTTGGGATATAGGAATGTAAAATGAGCATTTGTGTATGTTTGAAATTGGAAAAAATCCCATGGTGTTGTGCTCCTAATTTTTCGGCCATGTAGGGTTAAAGAGGGTTCATTGTGCAAAAAATTTAATTACATGGATTATGAATGTGTTATGTTGATGTAAGTGGAGAATTAAGTGTAAAAAATGAAAATACCAAAGTGAGAAAAATACTATGGTGTTGCACACCTATTTTTCGGCCTATAGGGTGATTAATGATGAATTATTTTACATTTTGTTTTGATAATGTGTTGTGTTTCCAAAGCATGTAAATGATAAGATTAAGATGTGAAATGACTTGAAAATAGTTGAAAAATATCTTGAGTCCATATAGGTATGTCCACGGCCTTGTGAAGAAAAAGTGGCATGGATTATGTTTAAAAATTCAAGCGGATGCCGAGTTAAGTTAGGAGCCAAGCGAGGGTTCTAGGAACGATTGGTTTTGTCAAATAAATTGATGTAAACTCATAGCCTTCCTAGCATTGGTTTCGGCCATCTAGGGTCTTTGGGGGCTAGGGAGTGATTAATGTTGTAAAATGGTTTAATAAGAGAATTTGTGAAAGTATGGTCTTGACTTGTGTACTGGCATAGGATTGGCAAAAACGTAAAGAAACGAAAGTAAGTGATAAAATGTATGCCTTATGTAAGAGTCATGGCATAGGATCATTTTATTGATTTTGTTATGGATTATTCTCTAGGTGTGCCTAGGGACTGAAAAGGATCGGAATCTTATTGAAGCTATATAAGTAACTTATGCCACAAGTAAGCGGATTGGTAAAGCTTCAAGAGGTAAGCTCTATGTTTAAGGAGTCTTTTCCTGCTTGAGTGCTCCACCATGGTTAGTTAACTATGGTTGGATTGTATGACTGTTGTTTTGATGCTTTGTATAGATGCATTCATATAGAGCTATTTGATAACATGATATGATTTGTTCTGATATGATTTCTGTATTGACGGTATGGTACACAGATGTCTTCTTGGGGTTTCCTTGAGATTGACGATGTACGCCTCTGACAGGTTCTGGTTCTGCTTGGGGTCCTCCCTTGGGAATGACAGCGCACACCTCTGATATGATATGGATATATGTTTTGTTCTGTTATGATATCTGTTATATGTTGCATTGTATACTCTGTATCTGACTTTCATGCAGGAGTGAGCCCAGAGGTATGGAGAATTCTTTATAAACTTGGAGCTTATTGAGATTATTATCTCACCCCTCTTTGGGGACATCATTTCAGGTTCTCAGATCCTCGGTGAGCCCTCACTAGGCAGGAACGCGACCCGTGGTTGAGGCGTTTCGACAGATTGGATTTTGAGTAGCGGTGGGCTACTGTTATTTTGGAGTACCTTGATGTTATCTAGTATTTCAGTATTTTGATGGATCATGATGTTGGATCCTTTACTTTGTATATGGCTTGTATATGTCTTGTACACATCCTTCAGTTTGATGCATGTACATTTGTGTATTCAGGCATGTTGATATGACTATGTAGTATTCAGTTATGTTTACGTGTTGGATTGCAAGCTGTTAGATTAGTGGCATGGAGCCATCTCATGCATGCGCCCATGGATGGGTATATGATTTTATTTGGATGTCTGAATTTCTGAAATGATATGTTGTATAAACTGTCTATCAGGAACTCTTGTGAGTGGGATTGGAAAATCCCCAGTTGTCCGATTTACAGAGATTACTCTGTCCGATTTTCGTCTCCGCCAAATAAGAATTAAATGGGAATAAGTATGTAATGTGATAAGTCATGTGAAAAATGATTTAAAGAAAAAGAAAAAGTTAGTTCGTATTTTCCTAAGTTAAGTCTTCCGTTGTTTCTGTTTGTATCATATGTATGTTAATTGAATCGGCACGAGAGACGAGGATGTTACACAGAACATGAAAAGAAAAAGTGCAACTCAAATCAAAAGTTTGAGCACATGCTCTGGAGACTAGATAGGAGGTACAATAAAATCATGAGACTGAGTGAACAAAATGTTGGTAGAAGAATGAAGGTAATTGATTTAATTAAAGTGTGTAATTGCGGTTGAAAGGGTGAAGGGGGTGTTCATTGATAACGTACATGACTTGTACAAATCCCTTAATTATAGAAATTACAATATCAATCATAAACTTTTTTTTTTTTTTTTGGTAACAATCGTAAACCTTTTATATCCTAAATCATAGGGTATATATACAATGTAGACAATGGCTTTTCTAACGGTATCAAACAACAATAGACATCATTAGCATCAAACACGAAATTTCATTAACAATATAAAATAGCTTCCAAAATTATCTTGGAACACAAATTTTACACCATTTGAACGTGGATCAACCTTAGCAGAGACCAGATAAATTATCCCAAGAGTAGCAACCCTGGTTTTCATTATGATTTGTTGTGTTGGTGAGAGGAAACAAGGGCTTAATATCATGTTCAAAATTGTCATCTGTTATGACACCTCCAGAAGATTGGACATGAGAGACTTCATGTGCATTGTTATTATGCCAATCCTGACCCTGCGTAGTGGAAGGCATTACAGTAAGCAGTGATGATAAGTCCTCGTTCGTGAATCTGCTCATGTCAGGTGCTTCTTCCTTTGGTTTTTGTCCTACATAGATCATGTAAATGGAATCAATAATAAAATCATATGAGAAATTAATAATAACATAGATTGGCATGAAGTAATTATCTGCTCTTATAACTCAAAAATAGTATACTCCTTTTTATCCCCTAATAGAGTAATTTATTCATATTCCAAAATGTAGAAGACAAAGGAAGCGCTAAATACAACCAATTTCATTCCAATTTTAGGATATACTTTGACACTCGTTCTAAAAATGCCCTTTTTCTGGTCAATTTAAATATCAATTTATGGAATCATACAGCACATATAACGTAGAAAAGCATTGTTGAGACTAAAATATTATGAAAAGCCAAAACTAATGCAATCTTATTCTATATTTGATATCAGAGCCAAATTATTGATTAGTGCATGCTGTCTCATACTGCATTAATTTCGAACTATGTCAAAAGACAAGATACAAAGTAACATATAATGCAGAATTAAAAGTTCATGCCAAATAAAGAGAACTAGATTTAATATAACTAATGGCATAAAATTCAGCTGAAAGCAGAAAACATTTACTATCTGATGCCTGATGTTCATGCAAAGCAGTAACTATCTAAACCTGCCAGGTCACACCCACATAAACCAAAAAAATAAAAAAACCACTCCCCGTTAAACCCGATTAGCGAGTGTGGGGTGGAGGAAATCCTTGTACGCAGCCTTACCCTTGCATAATTGTAAAGAGGTTGTTTCCTAAATTCGAACTCATAACCTTTCAGTCATGAAGGAAAAGTTTTACCACTTATAAACGAGTAAAGAAAAATGTTAGTAGCACACTTTCTAACAATGTTTTTTTTAAGAAATTCTCTTTATCATTAGATTATTTTCAAATGGATCCAATTAACATAGAGTGGGAGATTAAATTATTTAGAAGAACTTAAATGAAAATTCACCAAATAATAAAGAAAATGTTAAGAACAGAGTAATTATAAAACAAAATGGAAACAAGATTTGCAAAGCAATTATCTACCAATAAACCAATACAATAATCAACCTGAAGTAGAAGTAGAAGACCAATAAAAAGAGCTAAGTGGAAAGTCCTCAAAGCTGTGGCATCCATCAAACACATCATTTCCTTCATTCAAACTCAAGTAACTTCGTTTCTTTGAATTTTGGCCAGATGCCAATGCTTGAGCTTCCAATAGCAGATCCCCAAGCATCCCACTACTGTTATGGAAAGCATGATCATTGAACTGATTATCAAGCTTAGTATCTGGCTCTTGTGTTGATTTTGAATATTGGTTTGAAGGGAACTCCAACTTGTTTTGGAAAGCTGAAGAGGAAGAAGAAACCCCTCGATCGGAATCTAATAATGGGGTCTGAAAATAATGAGAAAAACTCGTGTTGTGCTGAACTGGAAACCTGAATCCATCAACATCATTCAACTGGGTTGTGATTGAATGATCATTGAGCGCAGAAGAACAAGGTGTGATAGAAGGAAACTGAAGGTTGTGGCTTGAAGAGGGACGGTAACGCTTGAAGCGAAGTGGGTTACTTAGCAATGGTGCAGGTCTTTGGAAAGTGAAGGAGAGAGGGGAAGGTGAAGATGAGGACAAAGGTAAAGGTGCAGGGTCCAAGAAAGTGTAAGGGGAATAAGAGTGTGGTCTTTGTTGGAATGATGATGAAGAGAGAGGAGAACGAAGGTTTGCTGTTGGAGACAAAGGGTTATGATGGTGGTTCTGATGAAAAAACTCAAACTTTGTGGCAGTGTTTGGGTTTGATCCTGGTGGGGTTGAAGGGGTAGTGGGTGTGGTTGGTGTTGTGGGATGATCATGGTCATCTGAATAGAGAGGAAGTCCTTGTCTTTGGCGGCGCTTGATCCTTGTGTTCCAATAGTTCTTGATTTCATTGTCTGTTCTCCCAGGTAACTACAACACAACAAAACAAAAATAAAATCTTAGTGTTCAAACTTTAAAACTCAAAGGTGGTTCAAAGCATAAAAATAGAAACAAAAAAACTAGCATAGAGGAAATAAAAAAAGAAGGGCCAACTTTGTGTGTTAGGTCGCGGTTTTGAATCAGTCTCTTTGCAAAAAACAGTGGAAAGATTGCCTAGAGTATTCTCTTCCCTAAACACTCACGAAACGGGTATTTGAACTGGGTCGGCCCTTAGAGGAAATAAAAAAACATCAAATCCCTTTATACAAAGCTCCTCAACTTTGAGAAGGGTAAGGGTGAGGATCGATCGTATGCAATCTTATTCTGAAGTTTTGCAAAGAGATTGTTTTCTCTGACTCGAACTCATGATCTTCTGATCACAAGTGAGAGCAATCTTACGGTTGTTCCAAGACTCGTCCTCTAAAGACTAAAGATAGAGAAAATGAAGAAAAAAGGGTTTTTATTTATTTATTTATTTATGAAAAGTGCATACCAAAGCAGCCATTCGAGCCCATTTGTTACCAAACTGTGCATGAAGGTCAACAATGAGTTTCTCTTCTTCAGGGGAGAAAGCACCTTTCTTCAAATTGGGTCGCAAATGGTTAGCCCATCTGAGCCTACAACTCTTGCCACATCGAGCCAACCCTGTATTCCTCTGCACCGCATTCCAATTCCCTTCACCATGTTTTGTTACATAATCTATCAGAATAGCATCCTCTGCGGTTGTCCAAGGACCCTTCTTCAGAGCCACATCTTCCACACGCCCACCACCATCACCACCACCACCACCACCACCCTCACCACCGACACCACCATTGCCTCCTTCACTACTTCCAATCATTGCGAGTAACCCGCTTTCATCATTTGCAGCATCGTTAACTCTTGTCATATGCTCCATCTCAAGCTCCAATTTTTTTATTTTCCCTTTTCCTTACAAAAATATATACACTAGTTCAACTTCTTCTTGTTAGAGATATATTCTGCTATGTCTTTTCGTCTGTTTTCTTTCCATATGTATATATAGAACTATGCATGCATGCAAAATGAAATATATATAACTTTCTCTCCCTTTTTGTAAAATGGGGTTCTTCAGTTGTTCCTTGTCAAGCAATCTTCAGTAAAGAAAAATACCTAACAACTATGAAAATAAAAAATCCTTCTTTTGAGCTTATGAAGAGAGAGAGAGAGAGAGAGAGAGAGAGTAGGAAGTTATGGCTATGGTGGTTGTGGCGGCGGTGGGTGAATGGAGATGATGATGGTGGCTGGTACTATGACGGTGAAGGGTGGTGGAGAATGGTTTGTGGGGTGCAAACAGAATCTATAGGCAACAACTGAATGAAGGGGTGCTTTGTGGCAAAAAAGTGCAAAATGGACCAATTTAGAGGGAATGCTAACATTGCGCTTCCGAGTAACTCTCTGAGCCAATGGTGTTAAATTGGACACGCGTTTTTCCTTCTAGTCCTATCTGTTATAGAGACTCATAACAGCTCAGTTCTTATGCACCATTTTTTTTTCCCTGCTTGCTACAACAAAGCTTGCTGCTCATAATAGCAAATCCATCACACAATAGTGAAGGGATGAATTTGATTGTATATGTGTAAACATGTGGCATGACTTCTCACTTCTCAGTCTACAGCAGAGTACTTAGCTGTTGTTCCTTCTAAGGTGGCATAAAACTGTCATGGATATGCAATTTGGGACAATTGCTATTTGAAATTTATAGTAAAATTGCTTTTTATGGTGATTAATGAAGTTAACTATTATTTGTCATCTTTAACTTCGACATTTTGTTTATTAATTTGTAAAAGGGAAAAGTTCACCAATACCCTCGTGGTTAATCACTTATGACTCTGTGATTTTTTTTTTTTCCTTATCACATATGCCCCTGTGGTTTGTAAAATGGTATGTTTTTTATTATATATACTCATGTGGTTTCTTATTTTTTATAAAACACAGGGGCATATGTAATAGGAAAAAAACCACAGGGACATAGATGATTCTGAAGCAAATCACATGGGCATCGGTGAACAATTCCCTTTATAAAATGTTTTGCACCCACAAAATAATTATACACGTTGAAAATATTCTCATAGTAATGTTTTTTATTTTTTTATTTTTATACTAATTTATCAATTATTTAATTATTCCGATTTTAGTCAGCTAAGATTATAAGGATGAAAAAGCTCTCCCAAATAAATCCTTATTACCACCGCTAGGGATGTGCATGGGTCGAACCGAACCGGGTTTTTGAAAAACCGAACCGAATTGGTTTAAATGGTTCGGTTCGAAAGTGGTTCGGTTCGGGAGTGGTTCGGTTCGGAAGTGGTTCGGTTCGGTCCAAAACTGGTTCGGTTCGAAAGTGGTTCGGTTCAGTTCGGAAGTGGTTCGAAACCGGTTCAGGTCGACCATCCTTTTGAAAAGAAAAAAATTTAAAAATTTAAAAAATAAAGTTATAAAAATTAATTTGGTTTGGTTTGAAAATGGTTCGGTTCGGTTCGGAAATGGTTCGGTTCTTAAACTGGTTCTAAAAACTGGTTCGGTTCTTAAACCGGTTCTAAAAACCGGTTCGGTTCATGAACCGGTTCTTTAAAAACCGGTTCGGTTCATGAACTAGTTTTTTAAAATCGGTTATTTTATGGAGCGGTTCGGTTCATGGTTCGACCCACTTTTTTGGTTATTTTGCACACCCCTAACCACCGCATATTCACTAGTCAAACCTTATTCAGTGTTGGCTGAGGCTACATTAATGGTTTTATATATCTTAACACGCCCCCTCACACGAGAGCCTATTGGGCTTGTATAATAACTCTCACATGTAGTGTTGGATTTAATTAGGAATTAATGATTTTAATCATAATACTAAAGATTAATTATAAGGAGAGTAAAAGAAAAAGAAATAAAGTCACATTTGGTGAAAAAGAAGTTAAAATGACAGTTAAGGAGTAAAAATACGTGTAAATAAAGTTATCGGAAAGTAAAAAGTAAAATTATAAATATTATCATAAAAATATTCTGAACTAGTGTGCAAAGTTGGAATGAGAGTTAAGTGAGCGGGGTAGATAAGTGTGTACACACATGGTGAGTATATGTCACTTTAGTACAAAAACCCACCTTATTTATCCTTCTCCTCGGGCTGCAACCGGACGACAGAGGAAGCGTTCCTTCTTTTTCTTTTTCTTTTTGCTTCAATCTTCAATCCTTGATAACTTAGCTAGGATTGATGAAATCAATCCATTCCAAAGCCTAAAGTGTGTCAAATTTCATCCTCTACAAAATCCATAGCTTAGTTTTAGTTTGGAGTCATTATATTGAGAGATTTCTACATCTCTAGGTCGCAGGTACTGATCACAAGAGGAGAAAAATGATGTTTTTCTTGGCTTGAAGGCTTGGATTATCCTCCTCTTAGTGATTTGAAGCTTCTAAGGTAAATGCCCTAACTCCCCTCTTGTGTTTTTGGAGAAAATGCATGATTTAGGGTTGTATAAATTAAGGTTAAATGGTATGAGTAGTTGGAGGGTGATTTGTAGGTGAGTCCCTTTGTTAAATATGCTTGGGATTGGTTCCCGTAAAAGAAAAAATTATGAAATGGCCGTTTAGGACACTTTGATAAATTGGACAAAAAATCAAGTGTAGGTTTCTTGTATGTGTATTCTTAAAAATTAAACGTGGTAGACTGGTATATAGGAATACTGATTCTCTTCACATCTTGGAACTAGGTTGTGACTTTGTGAGAGATCGTGACTCTGTGGACACGAGAATTATTGGAGGATACTGCTTGCCAGGTAAGCTTTCGGTCCTTGGGGTTAATCCCCCGTTTGTTCCACCAGACTCCGAGGGAGGATGGTAGTTTTATATGGTATGTGGATATGAATTGTTATATGTTGCATGTATATGTATGTATGTTTGTGTGCCACACAAGACGATGTTTCCTTGTGTGAGGCATAAGACAGTGTTTCCTTATGCATAGTATGAGACGGTGTTTCCTCATACGGTATGTTGCAAGACGGTGTTTTCTTGCGTAATACATACTTGTTATATTCTCTGGCCAGTAGGATTATATTATTGCACACTACATTGGCAATGGCATACATATTCTGATGCATGCATGGATTTTTATACTGTGTTTATACCAGAAGTGAGCTTAGGGGTGGAGGAGCCCTCCAAGGGTCCCTAGCTTACTGAGGTAATTATATTATCTCACCCCGCGTTATGGGGATCACCATTTCAGGTACAGGAGCTGATGGTGCTGAGGCATCGCGTGGCAAGAGGCCAGATGAGAGATACTAGTTGACATGATTGTCAGGGCCTTACAGATATTCAGATTTGTACCTAACATACTTTATTTGGAGTTGTATATGCCATGTATATTTTTTAGAGCATAGGAGATGTCTATGCCATGTCGATAATCTGTATATGCTGTTAGTTATGCATGCTCAGGTCTATGTTACTTATTTAATTGCATCTCTTTTGTTTATTTGATGTAATTATATAAGTAACATCATGGACTTTATTTTGAGGCAGTATGATATTGAGATAGCCTATGCCATGGATGGCTGGGTAATATGATATATGTCTGAATTATATTAATCTGTCAATCAAGTTGAAATTATCATAGTGAGAATTATCCCGGGTAGTCCAAAATACAGGGGAAATGCTGTCCGTTTTATTTTGGCCATGGAAGTAAAAAGGTTTGCAATACATAAGGAAAAAGATAAAATTTATTTAGTTAGCTTCCGCATTAATTAAGTTGAGAATGTTGCGCTTACTATCATCTGAATGTTAATTAACCGGCTGCAGACGGGACGTTACAGTTTGTAGGGTGGATAATGCACAAGCCCACTTACCTGTGCTAAGAATATTCCACAAGAGAAAGTGGGAGGCGGTGAGGATTGAACTTGCCGCCCCCACTTTCTTTCAAATGGAATTTCTTTGTTCGCACAGGTAGATGGGCCTGTGCATTGTCCACCCTTCAAACCCAGTGGACTCTCGTGTGAAGGGATGTGTTGAGATATATAAAACCATTAATATAGCCTCACCCAATAATTTAAACTTTTGGGTTAAATTGATTCTTTACAACAAGTGCATATTCAGGACTCAGAAATAACCTTTACCAATTTGGTGATATCTAGAAGGTATAATTTGAATATAAATCCTTCATAAATGACTATAAATTGACAAATAAAATATACCCTTTAGCACATATAACGACATCATAGTCGAGGGCACTTGTTACAAAGTTATTAACAGAATTTATTTTTTGGAAATTAACTAGAAGAAAAAGATCAATAATGCATGGTCATATGCGTCCGTGCAAGTGCTATATATAGAACAGTTGTATAAATTGGACCAATGCAGCCTAATGAACTCAAGTTATATGTCCAATGTCCAAACTGGTGTTCTTGATGTCTGCTAGCTAGCTTATACTTACTGGCCCAATTCAAACATTTCTAAATCAAACAAACATGCAGTGGTTGGGGGGCAAGTTTTACTTGCGGATAGTATATCGATACAGCATGTTTGGTACAGGCGTAACTGCCCGTCCGCAATATGACATAGTTCCTGTTAATTAAAAAACAACAACAAGGACAAATCGAATTGCAATTTTGGTATAAGGGAATTAAGTGGACGGGGAAGGACCTCTATTCGATCTTCACCAATATTATCTTAGGGAGAGAGACACAAAACCTTAATTCTTAACCCACACTTAGAATTAATCATATAAGTGACTCAAATAATCGAAACTTATGTTGATACTCAGAAAGCCTACTTATCTCATAAAGGTAATTAGAGTTCGTATAAAAAAAGAATAATAATTTTAAAAAAGTATAATATTAAATATTAGAGTATTAATCAATTAGGTAAAGGCACAATAATAGTCTTATGTTTTATATTATACTTATCTAACAAATAATAAGATATTATTTATAAAATAAATAAAGCAATAATCATAGATTCAAGCTGTAAAAAACTTATTTTCCTTAATCAAAAGTTTCATATTCCAATCATATATATATATATATATATATATATATATATATATATATATTTATATATATATATATATATATATGCAGCTGCTATACGTGCAGCAATCAAATACTTGTCATATATATACTTAAAAGTATTACAGGCGGAGAATCATAACCATACAAAGAATAAAAACATTAAACATGTGACCAAAATTATTGGCGGAGAATCATATTTATATATAGGTCCGGTAGATCACAATATTATCACGGTTATAAATGACAGTTTTTTTTTTTTTTTTTTTTTTTTTGAGATTGAAAACGAACGTTATATACGGGGGCCGAAATTTTGATTTTTTTTTTTGTAAAAAAAAAAAGAAGAGGATATTTTTTTAAGAAAAAATTTGACTGAAAAGAAATTAATTTTAATATGTTTATTTCTTATAATCAGCACAAAATTCATAACAAAAGAATAATAAATTTATGTAAGTTTGAATAATTAAGTTATCACAACTAAAATGCTCCTATATAAAATTCATAATATCAGCAGCGTATCCACTTCGGAACCAGCAAGTGCCTTGACACTGATTGGTTGGTTTCCAAAATTAGAAGTTTTTATTTATTTTCAGTGACCGTATATAATTTGCCTCTTTCATGATTGATTTTTCTGGCTATATCAGTGCATAATATTAATAAGTCGTTAATCACACTTTTTAATTGGAATAATTATTTAAAAACAAAATCACTTGCTATTAAATCCCGATTAATTGCAAATAGAATTCAAACACTAACATTTCAATTACAAAGAACAATTTTACCATTACGATCTCTTTAATATATATTTTTTTAAAAATTGTTAAAACTTTTTAATATAAATTTATATAAGTTTAGATATCATCAACCTATTACAAATAAAATAACTCATTTCCAAAAAATAATAATAATAATGATAACTCTAAATGTTTACCCCAAAAAAATAACTCTAAATAAACACAATTAGTAGACCGTTATAGCTTAGCCATCCATCCCTTTTCATTAAAAGAATAAAAAAAATAACAGATTCATAGTTCGTTAATATTTCCAGTTAAAAAAAAAGAAAGAAAAACATAAATATTAGGAAATAATAAAAAAAGAAAGGAAATAAATTATTGAGCAGAAAAAAGTATAGCGTTGACTAATGACTGCAGACTTTTTATAACAGCAGTAGTACGTACTAATTTTTTTTTTTTATTTTTTTGGTGAAATACGTACTAATATTTAGAATGTAGACGATGTGATACCAAAAAAAAATTCTATTTTTTTTTTCACAACCAAATTAGTTCCGAAAAAATTAAAATATTATTATTTTAATAAATAATTACGAAAATATAGCAGTTTCGAAATTATCTATGAATCTATTGCAGTTATTCACGCCTAAAATAGACGTGACTCGTCTCGTGTTAACACGTGTCACAAAAACTTTTGACTCGGGTATTTGAATGAGGTAATTCTTTTTTTGATTCCACATAATTTCTTGAGATCTACGCAATGACATCTTATTTGATATATTTTATCTCTTACAAACACAATTCAAATTTGCAACAATGATACTATAAAGATGGCATCAAAGTAGATTAACTCATCTATAAATAAGTATACTGTAAAGAACCAATTCAACCCAAAACCTTAAGGTATTAGGGGAGCCTTTTTAATGATTTATATTATTCTCTAACACACCTCCTCACACAAGAGCCCTTGGGGCTTGAAGTGTGGATATTACACAGGCCCAATTTTTGATTTACTTTTTTTGTGCTTTTTATTTAATTCCACTCGTGGCGTATTTAAGGTATTTGGGGGCCTTTTTAATGATTTATATTATTCTATAACATATACTTAATGTCACATTAAAATATATATTTCTACCAAGTGTTTGAAAAAAAATAATGTACAAGGTTATTTATTTAATTATTAAAATATATACATTTATATAATATTCTACCAAGTGTTTAGAATATTTATTTAATTATTTTTTTTATTAATACAGATTTTTCAAATTGATTTTTGAGTTTAAATCACAAATTTAATATTTATTTTATTTTTCTTATTAATAATAATTTTTTTTTTTTTTTTGTAATACACTATATAATACAATTATTGTAAATTTGAATGTGTTTGTGAGAGATGAAATATATCAAATGAGATGTCATTGCGTAGATCTCAAAAAGTTAGGTGAAATCAAAAAAAGAATTATCTCATTTGGATACCCGAGTCAAAAGTTATGGCTTTCCAAAGTTCTACGGTTCGTAAGTTGACTTTTTTTGCCACGTGTCAACAACTGATGATTCACGCCTAATATAGATGTGAATGCCTTGGGAGTCACTCCTACTTTGTGTGTGAATAGTCACGCCTAATTTGGATGTAAATGACTGTTATAGATTCGTAGATAGTTTCAAAACTGATATGTATTCGTAATTATTTATTAAAATAGTAATATTTTTTTAAAAAAAATTCCCCTTTCGAGGTTTTACGAAACTTTGTAACGTGATTACTAGATGAGTGTCTAGCCATATATGTAACCCCTTTTGGTAATTGGTTCAGATACTTCTTGAGAACTGCCTCCATTTTTGGCTTCATCTACCATTCCATTCCAACATGTTTCGTGGCAACTACTCTTGTCATTGAGAAGTTGTCAACAAAGCAAGACGTGTTTTGATTGCTGACACTGACAGATAGTTCAATCTTTTGACCATTATTTTAATGTTTTAATTAACATGCTACTTGCCCCCCACTACGTGTGTTCATATCATATATATATTTACCACAGGAATGCAAATGAAGCAAGCCACCTTGTTTTCTATCTTGGGGCTTGAAACTTGATCAGTTCATGGCTTTATCTTTCTTTTGCTGCTTCTCTGAATCATCAAAATCCAAAAAGTTTATATGTGATGGTGATGTTTGTATGCTCAGAGATCGGAAGAAGTACCAAGCAAAAAAATCCAAGAGCAAGATTTCGAAAAACTGATATAAGGAAAGGTTTTGGGCATTATTAAGATCCTTTTAGCCTTTCCAAGTTAGAACCATGTCTTATGCATGTTGTTTGATTTTATGCAAGTTACTATTTGTAGTAGAGTATACTCTTTAAAGGAGATTGGTGAAAGAATTTTTTGTTCATCTTCTTCTCTACTTGATTACTTAGAATTCCCATCTTTCTTACAAAATAAAATTTTGTTTTAGATATAGTGTGGCTCCTAATTTCTTGTCTCATTTTATCTATATATAGTTTCTTACTGATTTCAGTTATGTCCAATGTTTGAAATTGTGGACCGCAACACTTGATGCAGTGGATTTAAAATGTAGAGAATAAATAAAAGATAGTGAAAGTACATTGAAAAAGTTGTTTTTTTTTTTCTCTCTAGAAAACTCGCTAGAGATTGGAGGAAATAAATTCTATGATGTGAAATTAAGATATTAGAACTCACGTTCTATATTTGTTTATTTTATACCTGGTTTGATGCTGAGAATTGAAATCATATACCAATTCAATAAAGGGAAAATATTTTCTCCAATTATGTAAGATAAGTCTCTCTCCTGTATTAACAAAATGGTAGGCTCTTTAGGTTCTTTTCTTTTCTTCCTTTTTAATAAAAAATAGGTCCTATATCATTTGTATCAGCAACATAGGTCATTTTGTGTTATGTTGCATAAGTATAATAAACCCATTCAATAAATTAAAAAAGGGTTTATACTTTTGCTTTGGAGAAGAAAATTTGTACAGCAACGCATAAAAAGTCTGAATATGCCAACAAATCCTAATTTATTAAAAATCTATGGAATTCACTTTTCGTGTGACTGCTGCACCACAACGGCAGAAGTTAGGGAGCAGTGAAACGAGAGAGAGAGAATTAAAGCACATCATTCTCACCATTGTGGTTTGTTTTTTTGAGCGTGAAAATAGCCCACTAGATACGTGTTTACATTAACTTATTTTAGAGTCAAAAAAGGTTTTCATCTTATAACTTTATGAGAGTTTCTGAGGAGAAAAAAATTATTGTACACAATTAACAAAGAACTTCCCCAAACATGCACCAAGTACAAGCAAATTCCCTAGCATTAGCTTTGTAGGAGCAAAAAGTCCACACGGTAAACCAGTCCCATTGACGCTTAATCCTCTTGTTTGAAAATCACAATCACGACTAACAAATATACCAAGATTTTCAGTGTCGGTTTAGAAAAGGAGCATAAAAAGCACACAAGACATGTTGGTATACTTCAAATAGGGAATTTATTTAGAATTTGTTGGTTGGAGCAACCCAATCAAGTCAAATAAGGAAAAGGAAGCTGTGGTTTTTAATTAGTAACATGTAAACCTCATGTACAAAATAATCGCAGAATAAAGAAGTGATGCGCTACTACAAATTCAGATACATAAGTAGTCATTAACGGAACTAAATATTTAGGCAACCCAACTTCATCAATTGGCAAACAATGTACAGACATCAACAATATATTTTGCCTGATCATAATCAATTGACCCGCACACTTTTTCTATGGCTTCAACTATAGGTTAAAACAGAGACATTCTGCAATATGTCAGTAGTCCTTATCCGGAGAAGATGTTAAGTTATTTTCTGTCAAATCCACCAAGTCTTCTGCTCTTGCAAACTCGTTTTGACTCAGGAGCCAGGACTACTTTGTGCCAAATCCCAATCCAGGTAGACTTCTGGCTCGTTCCCATTTAAGCAAGCCTTTTTGGATCAAAATTCAGCATTCGATGACAGGAGCTGCAAATTCCACAACCAGTCCAATTCCTGTGGAAACATCCACCCCAAGATAGCAATGCAATGTCACAGTTGCAAAACCAGGTCTGGTTGCTGCACACCAGAAGATTGTTTCGCAGGTGACCCCGGAGATTGAAAACCAATATTCAAGTCAGGCGGAAGGGTTTCCTGTTTCTGCCTTGGTTGGCTATGAGGACTCAGACCTCGCCAAGGGGACTGCATTTGAAATCTAGATTGGTCAGCAGATGCTAATTGAGGGGAAACCATCGGTCGGTTAGGAAACTGTGAAACAGCGGCGGTGTGAATAGGTTGAGGTACAAGTGCCTGAAATTGAAATTTGTTCTTATCAGATTGGAAAGACATTCCACTAGAAGGGAACTCCCCCCGAATTTGTGAAACATGCTGATGGAACTCTCTCGTTGGGTTGTGCATAGAATCTGCAGAAATCTGATTTTTGGGTGAACTAGAATTGTCAGATCCTTGTTTAAACCCTCCTGCCTCTACAGACATCCATGCACGGGTAGCTGCTGCTGAAGCATTGCCCGAGTCATCCCTCTGTCCAGATGGACCTGACAGTGTCACTGGTGGAATATCAACTGTGGAATGATTTGAATTATGTTGCTTTTGAGCCTTTTCAGTAAACATTCTCATCAACTGAACTGGGTGATGGAGACCCTGCTCCTGCCCATGGACAACAAAAGGAGCTGCTCTGCCTGTTTCGTTTGATGTACTTTCAGATGATGGACCAGTCACCCGTCTATTCAAACTTGTATTCGTGACTTTTCCATTGGGAAACTCTCCACTAACATCTCCATTAGTATCTGGCTGCTTGAAAGATGTAGATGGCAAAGCATTCATGTTCTTTGGCACCATCTCTCTCGGCTTAGACACTGCTCTAGGAGAATTACTTGTGAACTCTGCAACCAGATTGGAATTATTCTGATTACTTGAGGGTAAGGAATTCAACTCCTCTTGTTTCCAATCCTTATTCTGAGACTTGCCAGATTTCCTGGATTGGACTTTCTGCTTCTGATTTTGGAAGTTGACAGGACCATTGGGACTTGCTCCAGCAGAACCAAACAAAGGAGGTTTTCCTTCAGATGCAGGCCCACTTGCAGGACAATACAAAGGATGTTTTCCCTCAAGCATCCGTCCATTAACGGGAAGTTCAATGGTGGGTTTCACATTCTCAAAAATTTTGTCACCCTTCAGTAACTCAGTAGTACAGTGCAAATTTGTAGCTAAACTAGTTTCTTTTTGGACACGATCATTGAGCATTAATACTGGTGTTGGAAGCGATTCATACTCTCCAACCCAACCACGGCCAAATTTACAGCCAGCTGGGAGTGCCTGCTGAATCATGTTGGAAGCAATTTTCCAAGCAATAGGTCCTAGAGATGCACTAAAACGAGCCAAACTCCTAGCGTAAGAATATTCTGCCCGAAGTCCAACCTGTATCCAAAAAATACAAAATCTAATGTTTTAGCAATATGAGTAAAAGCCAACTATTCGAGAAACACAATTCACTCCTTTTGATACATACAGTAACCAGCTGCTTAATTTCACTCTCAAAGGTCATAAATATTAAATCTGATTTAGTAATTGGTTGATTAGACGTATTATATGATGCACGATGATTCTCATCAAGCACAAATGACTTCCTTCCCAACTTAGAGAGCAGACCCTTCCCTGAAACAATAAAGCAAAACAATCAAAATGGAATGACTATATCTTTGACATTAGTATCTTACTTTGAGAGTGTGTATAGAAGTGAATAATGAAGGCACAATGTAACACGAGAGAAGATTATAGCGTGATCACTTCTGTGAGATACCTGACAAAATATCTTCAGCTTTCTCTTGATTGGCATCAACCAAGAAAGCATTTCCCTTCACAATGCCATCAATATAGCCAGGCCTCTCACAGCTACCACCTTGCATTTGATGGGAAGGCTGTACATCTCCAATAGTAGCAAGAGTTTCCCCTGAGAAGAAATCAGAGCCAACAGGTTCCTGTGAGGGACGACCCAGTGGCTTCTTTGCTTGCTTTTTAACCAAAGAATTAGATTGTGTTTTTTGTTCACATTTCAGCTCTATCTGAGAGCGTTCAATGTCAATCCTTAACTTTTCAAACTTTTTCCGCCCAAGTTCTTGTATTGATCGTGCCTGTAACAAATATAGGGGTCCAATAGTAGCACAACAAAATGGTTAATGACGCCACATTCGTTGGAAGGGGAACAAAGGGATGCATTGTGCTTTATACCTGTTTGTGGTATATAGTCTCCGGTGAATTGTATTGCATTGCATTTGAGCAAATTAAAAATATATCACTCTGCATTCAACAATTCAATTTTCAAGTCAGTGTAATTATAGTAAAATCTTTTTGTCTTGCAATTTTTACTCCATCAGGAAGACAAAATCAATGCACTATTAACATAAAGGTTTAGATTATGGAGAAAACAAAATTCAGGATTTACAAGTAGAGAAGCTAGTTCATTCTCACACTTCTTGAATACCATGCATCACAGTTGAAATTGGTTAAAAAGCAATTTAGAATTGTCAGTACCAAGGAAAGCCACACTAATTGGAGAGAGAAAAATAAAAAGAAAACAATTTCTTCTTCCCCCACCTCTCTTTTTCTTCTTAAAAATAGGTCCACCTATGAGTGCCAAACAGCAACTAAATAGAAACCAACACATATCAATGCTCCCCCAATGCCTAGCTAAAACCAGCATGAAAAAACTGTTTTCTCAGGGAAATCTTCAACTACAGAATTTTGTAAATCTAACTGAAAATCAGGATGTATACCACAAAGACACCGCCTCTAGAGTCCTAGAAAATCGAGATTTTGAACCTAAGATCTAGTCTACCATAGCAATTCAGGCATTAACACTTCACTTACACCCATGAAGAACAGGAAGCAAGAAACAAAACCATAAGCAAAAAACTGTATGCTTTTTAGACTTCTGAGTACAGATATTCCAAATTGACAGACTCCATTTTAATGACAACACAATGAACAAGAGATGATGCATCGACCAATAAGAAACTAAAATATGCAACACATACTGTCTATAGCTCTGCCTCTGAATAGTATAAAATGACCAATGACCATCTGTAAGTAACATTACAGAAAAAAATGCTCAAAATTTGACAATACGCTGAATAAATTAAGAAATTAGCCATTCCAAATGTTTAGTTTACATACTAAGTATAAACTATATGTAACCGACTGTTGCTAACAACCCACATATTTTACTGATACATCTTTGGCAACAGCCATCCTTGCCGAATCCACAAAAGACAGAACAAGTTATGCCTAAATTTGAGTCTCAAATCTCAATTCTCAAGTCCAACCAGTCCAAGCTATGACAAGTTCCAACACTTGTTATCTCAGAAGAAGAGCAGAATCAACATCCAAATCCAGTACCACAATGCAAAACAATCAAAATCTCGAACAAAAAAGAAAATTCCTCCAATCATGAACAGTCGAGACAAGTTTGCACACCTCAAATTGTTCTAAGGTAGGATAAGATCCATTTGCCAACTTCTTCCTCACGGTGGCAAAGTCCATTGGATGCTCAATCACATCGTGATAATCAGGAAGCTGCATGTCAAAACAGAATTTGAACTTCCAACTCAGGGGTGTCTTCCAAAAGCAAGATTACCAACTCACAGGAAGAAAATTCCACACACCTCTTCCGGATCAACTGGCTCTGAAAACACACCATACGTGTCCTTCCTGCCATCATTCAGACCCACAACAGTGCCAAGTCAGAAAAAAAAAAAACAGCACCCAAAAACATGCACCACTATGCAACCATTCAAATCATCCATATATACAAAAACCAAAAAACATTGAGAAATGGGAAACAAGAACCCATACTTCTGAAGCTTGTCAAGGATAATTTCCAGGGTCCTCTTATCAGGCAACGGAATCCCAGATGGAGGATTCGCTGGAAATCCTAACAGAAAGAAGAAAAAAAGAAAAAGCAAATCAAATTGATAGAAACACACCAAATGCAGAAACAGAACCGTTAGTACTCATCACTTTTTTTCCTTTCCAAATTAAAAAATAAAATTTGCACCCACAACAATAACAACAATCACATCCACAACCGCAACAAGTAACCCATTAAAATCATACAAACCTGAGACAGAAACAGATTGGAGCCCTTTCGAATCAACTTTTCTGCCCTTTACCTGTCATCATAAGAAACACTTAATAACGTCCAAAGGCCAATGACTGAGTTATATATTATATATAATAGAGTGCGATGGAGACAACATAAAGACAGAGACAGACAGTATCACAGGTGTCAATATATATATATATATATATATATATAGAGAGAGAGAGAGAGAGAGGGAAAGAGAGAGAGAGATCAGATTATATGTGTTAGTTATTTTTATTTTTTTTTGTAAATATGTGTTAGTTATTTTTTGACAGTAGACTTGTTAGTTCTTTTCTCTCTCTCAATACCGACAGAGATAGAGAATCCTAGAGAGAGAAAACAAAGAGAGAAAGAAGAGAGAGTGTGTGTTATGGACCAATCGGTTATCACACCAAACAAGAATCTCAGTGACACTAACACACTCTTTGCTTTTGCAGAATCCATTACCACATCGTATTCGTCTTCTTTGTGCTCTTCTTCTCCATCCTCGTTCTCTTCCCCAACTTCAATTTCATCGTCGTCGTCATTTTCTTCTGCGCGAGTGCAATTCGGTGCCGAATCGCCTTCTTCTTGTTCTTCTTCTTCTTCTTCGCCATGGTTCAGCTTCACCATCAGCTTGAGCTTCTTCTTCTCGCGCCTCCTCTCGTCCTCGTCGTCGTTGAGGTAATCATCGTCGTATTCGATGATGTTGTACCTCACGTCCCGGCGACGGAGGCTTCGCCTGAGATCTGGCTGTGCTATGGCTGTCGAAGACTCGCCGGAGCGGCGGGCCAGATCCGCCTTCGACGGCCGTCCCTTCTTCCTCCTCGCGATCTGAACCATCGCCATCCCTTTCTCTCTCTAGAAATCCACAACTCTCTTTCTCTCTAAAATTCAGTTTTACTTTATTTTCTCTCTCTAGAAATTTGCCATTTTCTCTCTCATGCTGTACTTTCCCTTCTTTCCGTTGTTTTTCGATGGGGCAGGTTTGGATTCTTTCAGAGGCTCGGTTCCGAACCTAGGCGCCGAACATACGAACCCGAGGCTCGGGTGTGTTTTGTGATACCTATTTAATTAAGGGATTTACTGATCTCATAAGATAGATATCATTTCTTTGTCTGAGAGTTTGTAAAACGGCGCCTTGTGCTGCCCGCTGCCCAAAAGCGCTTACGTGTACGTTTTCCTGCTGCCCGAGTGTTACGTCATCCTCGCTATTTTTTACTTTCAACCGGATCTTCGTCTCACTCGTGGCGCGTAGACCCACGTTCCTCATTTTTTTTTTCTTTTCTTTTTATTAAAAACATTGTGTTTAAAAAGGACATGATTATGTAAATACTCAAGACAATTATCTTATGCCAGTGAGGTATAAAAAATTGTCATTTTTTTTTTTTAAATGGTGAGATCCACATTATTTATTTTTATGTATGAGACAAGGTATCTTCTATTAAAGAAGATTAATAAATCTCAAATAATAATGATTAAAGTCTATGTAATTGACAGATAGAGTCTGGTTTTTTTCGTGTTGCCTTCTGTTTAATATTTGTGAATCTTGAGCAGGTTTATAATAACTAACATGAGTTATTGAGTTATAATATTTATCCACAGTCCCCATGCATATTTCGGTTTAATTTATTTTGAAAAAAAATAATTATATTTATAAATTTTTTATTTATAAATTATACTGTGTATTCCTAAAAATACACTAGATTATATTATGTATATGTATTTTTGAAAATATATAATGTAATTTATAATAATTTTTAAACAAAACTTTTTTCTAAAAAAAATTAACATGTAAGCCGTGGTATAAAACCATCATGTATTTATATCAAATACGTGATGGTTTTATACACCGATCAACCATAACCTAGTTTAAACACTTTCGCCTTACACCATCAGCTGCCTCCGATGACTCTCATAAAGTGGATGAAAATATCATGCTTCTTTACTTTTAATGGATGATGCAATATATCTTCTTATTTGGCATGACAACCTAAATTCCAAATCCTTTAATAAATATGACAACACTTATCAAATACTTAAATAACTCTGAGAATTTGAGCATTCTAGCGCCCAACAGCAGAAAATTTGAGCTTCACAGGTGCGGCAGGGCGCTAAAACGTCCTATTTGGGCATTTTAGCGCCGAGCAACAAAGAGTTTTGGTCGACACAGTGTAACCGGGCGCTAAAACGTCCCCCTTGGGCATTTTAGCGCCGGACAATAGAGAGTTGCAGTAAGAGTAAGGCGCTAAAACGCTCACCTGAGCGTTTTAGCGCCCAAACAGGGCAAATCCCAATTCTTTTAGACTTCATGTATCTTTCATCGGGAATAAATCCTACACCTTTTACAACCTATTTGACAACATTATCACATCTATACCTCATCACTTAACTCTAGCACACCTTGGCGGCTTGGCCTCTCATCATACATGAGAAGAAAATTTGGCAGCACCTCCTTTGTATTTCCAATACTTCCCAATTTTGTCAATAGACTCAAGATCACAAGGTATACAAATTCAAAAGGGTAGCACACTCAAGGACCAACAATGCCTTGGGGCACTTACAACCCATCACAGTTTATCTTACATATACACTACTTCTTAGGTTTCAATCACTAAGTTCAATTACATGCATTAGTTAATAATACATAAAATCAATTCTAAAGTAGGCCTAAAAACTCATCCATCATATTATACATGTCTTAATACAACATAGGTGGCCATGGACAACTCCCATGCTCACCCCAAAATGTACATATAATCATAGGCATCATTATGCATCAAGTTTGAATAACTTAACATATATTCATGAATATACAAATGCATGGCAATATCCAATGCAACAAGTTCATGATCTAGGTGTGTCCATTTGAATCCTCTAACATGTTATGCCCTCCATATGCACCACATGCTCCACTCCTGCAGGCTCAGTCTAACCTGAAATGATGTCCCCAAACGCGGGGTGAGATATACAAATATATCTCAGTAAACCAAGGGTACTAGAGGATCACTCCACCGCATGGCTCACTCAATGTGCAACATATAACAAAGTATGACATGCATGACATACAATATCACAACAACTGGACACCATCCAAGAACATCCACAACTGGATTACGTTCAAGGACCCCATCGTATAACTCCCGGAATCTTCCTGGTGCCTCTCCCATGGTTGAGACGACTCCATGGCAAAACCCAACTGGAACTCCTCATGAGCCCTATCCAGCAGAAGTCCCACATTTGGATCATCCTGGTACCGCCCCCAGAGTCGGCCCCACGGCAAAAACCGACCGGAATCCCCAGCGGAATATCCAGTGGAAGTCCAACGTTTGGATCATCCTGGTACCGCTCCAAGAGTCGATCCCACGGCAAAACCCGACCGGAATCTCCAGCGGAAGTCCAAACCAACACACATCTACTGGCCAGAGATCAAACAATTTACACACAACATGCTCCAAGCATGTCACACAATCAAGCAATAATGCATGAACATACATATTCATACAATGTTCAACAACACAAATTCCAACCACAACCTTCCACTAGGCATGGTGGAGCACACAAGGGACTAAACCCGAGTTCCAAAGGTTTACCTCAACTCCGAGCCCATGCTCCATACGTAAGCTCCCAGCTTAATCCGCTTCCATAGCGTCCAAGAGAGGCAACCTAAATGATCAACAACATGATCATCAGTCAATCACTCATTTACACAATTCATCATCAATTAGATTCACTTAGGCCCAATGGCACACAACTAATAATTTATTCATTTCAATTACATTACCCCTTCACTATTCACCAATTCATAGATATTCACTTACACTTCAATTTTACATCATCAATCAACCATTACCTCAATAGGTCGATTTACTCATGCCCATCAATCTAGGGGTATTCAATCCAATTCAACACTCATACTCATCATATAATCATATCATCATACAATTACTTATCAATCCATTTCTTACACAATTCAATTTCCCCAAATCTTAGGCATCATGCAAAAATCCTAAGTTATGAGCATTTTTCACCAATAAATTTTATTGCATTTCTAGCTCAAACACATCATTCTAAGACATAATCATCTAATGCACATTTTCCATTTGAGTTCTCTAACTACACAAATCATCCAACACAACTTCAACACAAAATCCATTTTATGATTTCCACAAAAACTCCATGAAACTAGGAATACTTACAACCAATAGCTTCCTAAGGCTCCAATGGTTGAAGCTCAAGTGTCCATCCAAACCAAAGCATCACCAATGCTCCCCAAAATTCTATAATTTCGCATAAATGGGTGTAAAAACGATCTCATCCCACACTCACTTTCATGACTCGCTCAATAAGGGTAATATACTCACAACCTCACTACAAACAACTTTGGTGTTGGAACTTTATCAATTTGGCGGCTCAAAGGTATGGAAAAGGGCAAGAAAGTTTCTTGCCCTTGCCTTCCATGGAGGCATGCACTCACGGAGGGAGAAAGAAGAAGAAAGAGAGAGAAAGAAAAGGGAGAGCGTGAGGGAGAATGAAAAGGAGAAGGAAATTTAAGTGGTTGGTGGGAGCGGGTCCCACACGCGATTTAACTTTAATCCAATCATCCATTTCAACAACAAATTCATAACCTATGTATTTTTTTGGTTCATGTCATATTTTTATTTTCTCAAAACACTGATAAAAATTTCACCCTTATCGGTACAATTATACCGCAGTATTTTTACACCGGGAAATCACTATTCATCAAAATTTTAAAAACTTGCCTATTCACTCAATTTTTCGTCCTGAATCCATATCCTGCATTATTTTTTTCATTTGAGATCCCCAACTCCATTTTTCATGCCTCGGTTTACGTTTCTGGCAAATTACCATTTTGCCCTTGGTACACATTTTGACCTCAATTTCAGTATTTTCACTAATCCTTCCCTTTTAACCCACATTATATCATATAAATTCATATTCAAATTTTACGACGTGTTATATTCACCCCACCTTTTTGGAATTTTGTCCGCAAAATCAACTATACACATATGCTAACTCAAGATACAGCCGGAGAATCTCAGTCTCCCATCCCCAAGAAGCTTCATCAGGTGTGCGGCTTCTCACTAAATATTTACATTACAATTCTTTGGTTTTTCAGCCTCATTGCACAATGGACCAACATTTCAAAGGCCCAATGGGAGTCTTCAAGTTCTCCTCAATCTCAATATCATCCGGTGTTACCACAGTGTAACCGGGCGCTAAAACGTCCCCCTTGGGCGTTTTAGCGCCGGACAACAGAGAGCTGCAGTAAGAGCAGGGCGCTAAAACGCTCACCTGGGCGTTTTAGCGCCCAAACAGGGAAAATCCCAATTCTTTTAGACTTAATGTATCTTTCATCGAGAATCAATCCTACACCTTTTACAACCTATTTGACAACATTATCACATTTATACCTCATCACTTAACTCTAGCACACCTTGGCCTCTCATCATACATGAGACGAAAATTTGGCAGAACCTCCTTCGTATTTCCAATACTTCCTAATTTTGTCAATAGACTCAAGATCACAAGGTATATAAATTCAAAAGGGTGGCACACACAAGGACCAACAATGCCTTGGGGCACTTACAATCCATCACAGTTTATCTTACATATACACTACTTCTTAGGTTTCAATCATTAAGTTCAATTGCATGCATTGGTTAATAATACATAAAATCAATTCTAAAGTAGGCCTAAAAACTCATCCATCATATTATACATACCTTAATACAACATAGGTGGCCATGGGCAAATCCCATGCTCACCCCAAAATGTACATATAATCATAGGCATCATTATGCATCAAGTTTGAATAACTTAACATATATTCATGAATATACAAATGCATGGCAATATCCAATGCAACAAGCTCATGATCTAGGTGTGTCCATTTGAATCCTCTAACATGCTATGCCCTCCACCACATGCTCCACTCCTCCAGGCTCATCCTAACCTGAAATGATGTCCCCAAACGCGGGATGAGATATACAAATATATCTCAGTAAACCAAAGGTACTAGAGGATTACTCCACCCCATGGCTCACTAAATGTGCAACATATAACAAAGTATGACCTGCATGACATACAATATCACAACAACTGGGCACCATCCAAGAACATCCACAGCTGGATTACGTTCAAGGACCCCATTGTATAACTCTCGGAATCTTCCTGGTGCCTCTCCCATGGTTGAGACGACTCCATGGCAAAACTCAACTGGAACTCCTCATGAGCCCTATCCAGCGGAAGTGCCACATTTGGATCATCCTAGTACCGCTCCCAGAGTCGGCCCAATGGCAAAACCCGACCGGAATCCCCAGCGGAAGTCCAACGTTTGGATCATCCTGGTACCGCTCCAAGAGTCGGTCCTATGGCAAAACCTGACCGGAATCCCCAGCGGAATTATCCAGCGGAAGTCCAAACCAACACACATCTACTGGCCAGAGATCAAAAAATTTACACACAACATGCTCCATGCATGTCACACAATCAAGCAATAATTCATGAACATACATATTCATACAATGTTCAACAACACAAATTCCAACCACAACCTTCCACTAGGCGTGGTGGAGCACACAAGGGACTAAACCCGAGTTCCAAAGGTTTACCTCAACTCCGAGCCCATGCTCCATACGTAAGCTCCCAGCTTAATCCGCTTCCATAGCGTCCAAGAGAGGCAACCTAAATGATCAACAACATGATCATCAATCAATTTCCATGCCAATCACTTATTTACACTGTTAAGAGTGTTAGTCCCACATTGTGTGTGTCTCATTGTGTTAAGAGTGTTAGTCCCACATTGTGTGTGTCTCATTGTATTCTTCAATTGGTTTGCTATATAATAGAACCAATGTTGTGTAGTTTAACACAACAAGGATTACTATCAATTCCTCTTGTATCTTGATATTTAACATGGTATCTAGAGCCTAACAAGAGGAATCTTAATCCGCTTAACTTAGTTCACTTTTCCATAATTTCAATATGGTTATAGAGAGATATCACCCTCCTTGAGGGATTCTCGTTGTTATTTCTTTTTCGGGTTTTTCTTAGTATGCTCTGTGACTGCAGTTTAGACTGATCTGTCACATCAGAAAAGAATGATCCTTGGGAAGCTGTTGGGTTGACCGCCATTGATCGACCACCGTTGACTGCCGTCTCCGTTGACTTTTTTTTTTTTTTTGATGACTTTCTGGCGACTTTTCTGACGACCCACTAGCACGACCCACCGCCGTCTCCGGCGACTTTTCCGATTATGTGAAGTTTTTTTTTTTTTTTTTTTTTTTTAATCTTCTTTCTTCCCAAGATGGACTATTTATTCTATTCATCGTCCTCTTGAGGGGGAGCACCATCCATGTTGCTGATGATAATTCCAGCACAGTTGTCTTTGCCGATGTTAATTCCGGCACCGAAGTTCCTCTTGAGGGGGAGCACCTTCCATGTTGCTGATGGTCATTCCAGCACAGTTGTCTTTGCCGATGATAATTCCGGCTCCGAAGTTCCTCTTGAGGGGGAGCACTTTCCATGTTGTTGATGTTCATTCCGACGCCATTTTTAGCACATTGTTGATTTTTGGTTTCTCATATAGGAGATTTATTTTGATGTTATGTTACTTGGTCATTTCATTTTGTTGATGTAGCACTGTTGCTTTTGGTTCCTAATAGGAGTATTATTTATGTATCAAGCTTGTAGCATATGATCTATATGCTACAGCTTGAGGGGGAGTGTTAAGAGTGTTAGTCCCACATTGTGTGTGTCTCATTGTGTTAAGAGTGTTAGTCCCACATTGTGTGTGTCTCATTGTATTCTTCA
This sequence comes from Gastrolobium villosum, assembly GCA_032173675.1. Classification (NCBI taxonomy): domain Eukaryota; kingdom Viridiplantae; phylum Streptophyta; class Magnoliopsida; order Fabales; family Fabaceae; genus Gastrolobium; species Gastrolobium villosum. Next base: position 21,167 of record JAVKPL010015036.1, on the reverse strand, counting down.
ATTGGTTTGCTATATAATAGAAACAATGTTGTGTAGTTTAACACAACAAGGATTACTATCAATTCCTCTTGTATCTTGATATTTAACATACACAATTCACCATCAATTAGATTCACTTAGGCCCAATGGCACACAACTAATAATTTATCCATTTCAATTACATTACCCTTCACTATTCACCAATTCATAGATATTCACTTACACTTCAATTTTACATCATCAACCAACCATTACCTCAATAGGTCGAATTACTCATGCCCATCAATCTAGGGATATTCAATCCAATTCAACACTCATACTCATCATATAATCATATTACAACATCATACAATTACTTATCAATCCATTTCTTACACAATTCAATTTTCACAAATCTTAGGCATCATGCAAAAATTCTAAGTTATGAGCATTTTTTACCAATAAATTTTATTGCATTTCTAGCTCAAACACATCATTCTAAGACATAATCATCTAATGCACATTTTCCTTTTGAGCTCTCTAACTACACAAATCATCCAACACAACTTCAACACAAAATGCATTTTATGATTTTCACAAAAACTCCATGAAACTAGGAATACTTACAACCAATAGCTTCCTAAGCTCCAATGGTTGAAGATCAAGTGTCCATCCAAGCCAAAGCATCACCAATGCTCCCCAAAATTCCATAATTTCGCATAAATGGGTGTAAAAACGATCTCATCTCACACTCACTTTCATGACTCTCTCAAGAAGGGTGATATACTCACAACCTCACTACAAACAACTTTTGTGTTGGAACTTTATCAATTTGGCGGCTCAAAGGTGTGGAAAAGGGCAAGAAAGTTTCTTGCCCTTGCCTTCCATAGAGGCATGCGCTCACGGAGGGAGAAAGAAGAAGAGAGAGAGAGAGAGAGAGAGAGAGAGAGAGAGAGAGAGAGAAGGGAGAGCATGAGGGAGAAGGAAAAGGAGAAGGAAATTTAAGTGGTTGGTGGGAGCGGGTCCCACACGCGATTTAACTTTAATCCAATCATCCATTTCAACCACAAATTCATAACCTACGTATTTTTCTGGTTCATGACATATTTTTATTTCCTCAAAAAACTCATAAAAATTTCACTCTTTTCGGTACAATTATACAGCAGTATTTTTACACCGGGAAATCAATATTCATCAAAATTTTCAAAACTTGCCTATTCATTCAATTTTTCGTCCTGAATCTATATCCGGCATTATTTTTGTCATTTGAGTTCCCCAACTCCATTTTTCATGCCTCGGTTTACGTTTCTGGCAAATTATCATTTTGCCCTTGGTACACATTTTGACCTCAATTTCAGTATTTTCACTAATCGTTCCCTTTTAACCCACATTATATCATATAAATTCATATTCAAATTTTACGAGTGTTATAGTATGCGTTCGATTCTCCCTAGTATTATCTTTGAAATGGGCTTAAAGCCTTAATACCGATAACCCGAATAGAACTAGTTGCGAAGCGATGAACCGATTGGAATATCTCCAAGATATATATATATATATATATATATATATATATATATATATATATATATATATTATCATTAATTGAGATTTTTTTTTTTTTTTTTTACTTTGAAAGTTTCCTTCGTGCGTGCGGTGAAAGATTAGTTTTTTAAAAGGAACAAAGTTAATAATCAAGGTAACTTCCTCAGCCAAAGCAAAATAGAAGCATTAATTCCCTGACAAACAAAAGGACTATTAAAGGGAAAAGCAAAAGAGACAAAGCAGAGACATGGTTATCATCAGAGTTAACCATTAGAACTTGAATAAACAGGAACTTAATGTCGATATATAGCCAACCCTTTACAAAGATATGTGAAATGAATTGGAACAGAACAAAACTGATACCACCAGAGTTAACCATTAAGTTTCATGTCTTTAGTAATATGGATGAAGATCATATCACAACCATACCAACCCTGATCAGGGAATAAAGAAGAAAAGGAATGAAGAACAATCTGCCAGCAAAAACAAAAAGAAACTGCAGGTTCTCATGCACAACTCTTTTGTAGTGAATCTTTCTTTAAGAAAAGAAAAAGAAATGAGCAATCTTGTGGTGTTTAACCAAGTACAATGTTATGTATAGAACTTTTGATGTCGTCGTACGATTTATCTGCCGACAACTATTGGTGCGTTAACTACAAGAACATGCACTCCTATTTAAGATGTGAAATTCTTATTAATTTGAACAACTATAAATCCAACAAATGGACCAAGTTAAGAAACAGAACTAGAGATACAGAGAGAGCATAGAAGAGAAAATGGTTAACCCAATCCCAAAATTCGCGAAAAACATATGGACAAAGTGGAATATCAGGGGTGCTATCCTCACTAGTCTTTCCCTTCAGGTAGTTCTTATTTTCTTGGCACCATTCAGAAAACGAACAAGAAAACGCATAGTGGTCATGTCGCTATGGTCTACTTACCTTCTTGCTGATTACGTTGCCAACTTCTGTATTGGACTTATCGCCAACAAATATGGAGACCAAGACACCTCCATTTCAAACGTCAATGACTTCTTGCTTGCGTTTTGGGCACCCTTTCTTCTTTTGCACTTGGGTGGCCCTGACACCATCACTGCTTTCTCTCTTGAAGACAATGAACTCTGGCTCAGGCACATGCTTGGCCTCTTCGTTCAATTTTGCTTAACTGGTTACGTCTTCCTCTTGACACTTCCTGCAAACACTTTGTGGCTCCCAACGACACTCGTTTTCCTTGCTGGGATCATTAAGTACGCGGAGAGGACTCGGTCTCTTCAACTTGCAAGCAATAGTAACTTCAGGAAATCATGTGTTCGTGAGCCAGATCCAGGTCCCAATTATGCAAAACTCATGGAGGAATACAAGTCTAGGAAAGATGCTGGTCTTCCCACCACAATTACAACCATGCCAGAGCCGGAGCTAGAACCAGGTGATCTCTTGCAACCAATTTAACCCAAAAAATTAAATATTTTTAAATTGAAAGTATATTAATTAATTAATGGTCTTTGTATTTTATTTTACATTTTATTAACACCTATCACAGAAAAGTCAAATAATAAACAATCCCACTTATCACTACTAAAAAAAAGCCATTTTTCTGATGCAAATTTTTCGTCAAGAATGGTGAAAATTTTGTCGAAGATGAAATTTTCGATGAAATTATTGATGGACTGTGGGACGTCGAAATTCTTTTTGTTAATAGCAATTTTTTATGCAAATTTAGATTCCATCGAAATATTTCGAAATAATATTTTTCCCTGAAAAAATTCCGCAAATGATAATGATCAAAACGGATTTCTTTTCTATTTTGAACGGAATTTATTTTTGTCTCTATTTTCGATGGAATATATTTTCCGTCAAAAATTCCATCAATAATTTTGACGAAATTTTTTAGATCGAGAGATTCTCTCAATAATTGAGCCTTTTTAATAGTGTGTCTATCAGTTTTAAGAAACATTACAAATTTTAATTATTTATTAATAAAATAAGAGCTGCGATAATTCAACTCTAGAGTCTAGATCACTTGGTCATAAAGCGTGTAATAACATAGTGTGCAACTGATTCTCTTAGAAATATATTGTAATTAGTATTTTTCTTATTTCATTAGGGTTTTATATTAGGTCTAATTATATTAGGTTTGGGCTTAGCCCATTAGTTTGCCTATATATTATACACTATGTAGCACCGATACGACACGCGACACGTGACACGATACGATACTCTGACACGTCAATCCTAAAATTTTTGGATTTCGACATGTTGGGACATGTTTTAATATTAAATAATATTTTTAATTTATATAGTTTATATTTCATTTAATATTTAATAATTTAACAAAAAATGAAATGAAATTAATAATACCCATCAACAAGTTATAAAGATGGAAGCTTTAATAAAAAAAAATAAAAACTGGGATGATAGAGACATAAAATCAGATAGAGAGATCAAATCATATTAGAGATAGATCAGAGAGAATGAGATACAACAAGAGCGTAATAGGAATTACAACAATGATGTTGAGATGATCTCTTATCTACTTAAGGGAAAAAAAGACAAAAAAATAAAATTAATATGATCAGGTGGAATCTTTATTAATATATTAATATTATAATTTTTTTTTAAAAAAATAATTTTAAATACTTTTTTTTAAAAAATAAAAAAAATTACGAAAATGTCATTTGACCATGTCGGACACGGTCAAATTCGCGCGTCGGAATGGTCAACGTGTCAGAAAAAGTCAACTGCGTGTCCGACACCGTGTCGGAGCGTGTCGCCGTGTCGGAGAGTGTTGGACCCGACTCTTCCTGTTTTTACAAGTGTCTGTGCTTCCTAGATTGTACATCCTTCATCAGTTAAATACACAATTTATTTCAATGTTCCTCTCTTTTATTGTTATTTAACATGGTATCAAGAGTTTAAGGAACTTTGAAATTTTTTTCCGGTGAACCCACTGTTCATCGTCTTTTAAATTTTTCCGGAACTGTCTCGCTGTCAGTTTCTGATACGTTTTCTTCCGCGTTTAGGCTTCTATCTACATCAACCACCACCGTCCGGTGGAGTTTTGCGAACCGCATACCGACGTGCTCGTCTTGGAAGCACGAATTCAACGGCACCGGCCGCACCTTCAATGGAACTCTCACGCGCCCTCATGCGCTCGTGAAAGTTCCGGTCTTCTCCTCCACAAAGGCGGCGCGTGGCGGAGCGTGGAGCCTTCTTTCCGGCCGCGGCTGGTTGCGTTCTCTTCGTCTCCCTGTGACGGTTCTGGACCTTGTCCTGGTTTTGCGTTTAGACTTCATTTTGTGTTGACGCACAAATCCCTCTTCTACCGGTTAGTTGTGTGATCTGTCTTTTTGATTATTTTGATTATGGACTCTCTTGTCTCCAATGTTTCTGGGTCTCCGGCTGGACAAAATTCGGAGTCTAATATTTTTTCAAATTATATTCTTGCTCCGTTGAGTGTGGATAAATTGGATGGATCCAACTATGATACTTGGTCATCCGATATGCGCCTTTGGTTGGAAGGACAGGATTATACATCCATCTCACCACTAAGGCTGAATCTGTGACGGCCACTGAGCGCACACGATGGAAGATGATTGATGCTCAGTTGTGTAGTCTCATAAAGGCTACTCTCCATCCGTCAATAAGCAGATTTTTCGACCTGCTAATTGTAACGCCCCGTGTATACCCGGTTAATTACATGTCATCGTATTAAGCTACACTTAATTAAAATGCGGAATATCTTTTTCTTTCCTTTAATTATGACGTCATTACACTTAGCCAAGTTGATTACTTAATCAATTTCATAAAATGATATCTGTACGTAAATTGCAAAACAACTAACTGAAATACCTCATTACATAAAATAAAGTGAGTATCTAAAGTCACGGATCTACAACACGTAGTCTAGACAATAATCCTGATACATTATTACAACCTCAAATAAATAAGACATAATCAAGTCTATGTGGCATGGACAAATCCTATGCTCACCAAATAAGGCTACAAAGCCCAACAGCAGTCTCAACAACAATAAACATAAAGATGGCAGAAAACATAACAGTAGCTAGTATCCAGTCATGACAGCAAACAGCAAGAATATAATCAGCTAAGCTCTGGCCTCCTGTTGCCAGAGGCATCAGTCCCCAAGTTATTTGAACCTGAAATAAGCGTCCCCAAACGTGAGGTGAGATCTCTAAACAAGAAATCTCAATAAGACAAGGGGTCCTCAAGGATCTTGCACCCCAAGCTCACTTACATGTGCAATATAAGTTCAAAAGCAGTAATTTCCAATATCAGTTCCAAAATTATGCAGTGCAACAGATATTCATGCCATGTGTGTTTATCACTATCTACTGGCCAAAGAAATGCAGGAATACGTCTATTACCCACATGAGTACAAGGAAAACCGCTTGCACCTCACCCACAGCCTCACCATATTGTATGTACTACATACTCAGGCTTACCGTATAGGTGGACCCCACATGCATATCATAAAGGTACATCGCATATAATAGCTCAACAGTATTTCCAAATATCAAAAGCATGTAACACAACATGCATATAACCATCCCCATGGGGCATGGCTAAACCGAGGACACGAAAGCTTACCTTGCAAGCTAGCTATCCCAAACAAGAGTCCAACCACTCTCAAAGCCCAAACATAGCAGTATCACAATCTGTTATGGACCAATAAAATGTTATTAACCAAAGCTCATACGCATAAGCATAAAGACTACGTTTTCCTTTTACGGTTTATGTCTTAAGGCTTCCTACAAAGCCACAAGCCCTTAACCACTTAGCTCTGACTTAGTTCAATTAATACAGAAGTTCAACTTCATCAATCTAGGGTCCACAAACTCTCAATAGCCTACTGTACCCATAGCACAGCTACTTTTCTTCGCAAACCCAGAATATTCGGATATATTTTGAGGGCATATCCGGATATCCCATATCTGGATACCACAGAACCCCATATCCGAATATCAATATCCGGATATCAATATCTGGATATCTCTCGAACACATATCCGAATATTCCACGACAGAATGCAGTTTCTGCATTTCGTGAAAACATCCACCAAAGGTCCAACTTTTAACACTTAAATACGTTAAAGCAAGCATCTTGATTCAGTTTTTAAGTCTACATACTAGTTGGTTACATGTTTAACTCATTAACATGCCAAGAAACCATCTTTAAAGCATTAAAACACATGATCAAGTGAGGGGACTTACTCAAGACTCCAACACAGCCACTCAAGTGCTCTTGGAGCTCACAAACCAGATACAAAGGTGCTGACTTAAGAGGTGCACAAAAATGACACACATGGAAGAGTTCTTTCTCCACAAAGGTCACTCCTTGGACCTCCAAATGCCTTGACAAAAGCTTCCAACACTCAAACAATGAACTCAGCCCTCAAACTCCAACCCCACAGTGGCTGGAACTCAGAAAAGAGACTCTCACTCAACCCCAAGGATGATTCTCACACACACCCAAGTGTCTACAAGCTTAAAATGAAGAATCAATGCAAAAAGATGCCAACTTTCTCAAGAAGAGGTGAAGAAGGCCAATGGAACAGTGCACCAGCAGCTGACCAGCCTCAAGTCACGTATGGAGTGGTGTTTCTAGGGTTTTGTGCTCATAATGAGGGTATAAATAGCCACTTAACACTTAAACGCACAATATTAACTTTAATAGCTGCGCAAAACATTTTAATCCCTAACTTTGTAATCTTAACCTACTCAATTTTACAAGAATTATCATATTTTTATTTTATTTTTTGGAGCACCTTTCCAGTACGTGCTTTTCCATAGCTAGTATCAGTTCTGGCATCAGTTCTCATTATTTTGACTTGAAACTTGTTTTACAAGTCCTACATATTATTCTAGTAATTATCATGTACGTATTATAATTTTCCGGGATACTTTTTCGGTACGCATTTATATCGACTAGCAGAACCGGTATCTGCACTTTTCTTTCGAAAATCGACTTTCAGCATTATTACTCACTTACTATAATTATTAGAGCCTCATAATAATTATTAGGGTCAATTATGGAATTATTTCCTATTTATCACAATTAATTAATTAATTACCTTAATTAACAGTGCGAGTTCTTACACTAATACCTGTGAAGCTATTTGGAGTCAGGCAAAAGCACTGTACACCAATGATACATAAAGACTCTATGGTGTGTGTCAGAAATTGATGACTATCTTTGCTCCTCGGGACTTCAATTGTCCTATGACTGAATATTTGGGTAAAGCTCAAAATTTACTTCACGACCTCAATGAACTTTTGCCTCTCTCTGGTGATGTTACTAAGGAACAGGAACAACGTAATACACTGTTTATGTTGTTCATTTTATATGGTTTTCTTGACCATTTGTCTGCCAATCGGGATCAAATTCTGGGATCTACTACAGTTCGTACCTTGCTTAGGATTCCTTCTAAGCCCACTACGTCACCAGCACCTCCTATGATGTAAAAACCTCTAGTGGATTCTGTTGACTCTTCCGCTCTTCCTGCTCAATGGTATGGCCGTGGACGTAAATTCTCTAAAGGAAAGCTATTATGCACTCATTGTCATCAAACCAATCATATTGTTGACCGCTGTTGGGAGCTTCATGGAAGGCCACCTCCACCTCCTCGGAATGCTCATGTTGCTCAGGCTTTCTCTAGTACCTCTGCTCCAGGGTTACCTTCTGGTGCAGAACCTCTAGCTGCTCTTCTTAGCAAATTTGTGACTTGGTGGTCGGAGAAGCAAACATCAAGTCCTACTGCATCCATTGCTCCCACTGGTAATTCTTTTGCTGGAATCTCTCAGTTGCACTCTATAGGCCCTTGGACTCTTGATTTTTGGGCTTCTGATCACATTTCTGGTAATACGACCTTATTCACTTCCCTTTGTAATAATGGTTCTTTTCCCACTATTACTATGGCCAATGGGTCTCTGGTCCAATCATGGGGGATTCGCATGGTTCTTCTTTTACCTAATTTATCTCTGGATCATGTGCTCTATGTTCCCGATTCTCCTTTTAACTTACTTTCTGTTAGTCGTTTGACCAAATCCATTGACTGTGTTTTTTCTTTTACTAAAACCTCTGTCATTTTTCAGGATCAGAGTTCGGGGAAGGAGATTACCAAAGGATGTGAGTCTCAGGGCCTCTATCAACTATTTCCCTCTTCTTCAGCCTGCTCCACAGTGGATTCTCCTCTTACTATACATGCTCGTCTGGGCCATCCTAGTCTTGTCAAGCTTCAGAAAATGGTTCCACATTTATCGTCTCTTTCCAATTTAAATTGTGAGTCTTGTCAGTTTGGGAAACATACTCGTAGTACGTTCCCGAGTCGTCTTAGTCGTCAAGCTATTTCTCATTTTTCTGTGGTCCACTCTGATATTTGGGGACCAAGTCGTCATTCATCTACTTTAGTATTTAAGTATTTTGTTACTTTTATTGATGATTATTCCAGATGTACTTGGTTATTTTTAATGAAAAATCGGTCTGAGTTATTTTCTATTTTTCAGTTATTCTACAATGAAATAAAAACTCAATTTGGTATTCCTATTCGTACTTTTCGTAGTGATAATACATGTGAGTGTTTATCTCATCAATTTCAACAATTCTTTTCATCTCATGGCATTCTTCATCAAACATCTTGCCCTCATACACCCCAACAAAATGGTGTAGTTGAGCGCAAGAATCGTCATCTGGTTGAAACCACCCGTGCTTTTTTAATTGATCGCAATGTTCCATACACATTCTGGGGTGATGCTATACTTACTGCATGCTATCTCATTAATCACATGCCATCATATGTTCTCAATCATAAGGTACCTCACTCTATTTTATTTTCCCATCAAGTTTTATATCCTTTGACTCCACATGTGTTTGATTCTACGTGTTTTGTTCATCATCTTGGCCCAGGTTTGGATAAATTAGCTCCCAAGTCTCATAAATGTGTCTTTATGGTTTATCCTCGGTCTTAAAAAGGTTACCTTTGCTACTCTCCAACTTTACGTCGATACTTTATCTCGGTAGATGTTTCCTTTTTTGAATCAGTTCCCTTTTTCGGGTCTTCTACTACTCCTGTGGACACTGACTCTGTCCCAGTCGACTCTTTTGAATACCTTCCATCTTTACCTGTCCATGTTTCTGACTCTCCTTTCTATCACCTCTTCTCCTGATGAGATCGAACATAGTTCGTCAGATATTTCTGTAGATTCACATTCAACTACACCTCCTCCCTCGGCTTCGATCCCACCTTCGGATAGTGACCTTCCCATTGCTCTTCGTAAGGGTACTCGTGATACTCGCCCTCCAGCCAGGTATACAGTCAATATTAGTTACCATCGTCTTTCTCGATCATATTTTGCATATCTTTCCTCTTTGTCCTCTTTGTAAGGGTACTTGTTATATCTCAGAGAAAATATGCTCTGGATATTCTTGAAGAAACTGCCCTGTTAAATTCAAAGTCTGTTGTTACTCCTATGGATCCAAGTATCAAGCTTCGACCAAATCAGGGGGAGCCCTTTCCAGATCCTGAGCAGTATAGAAGATTGGTTGGAAAATTGAACTACCTCACAGTCACTCGGCCAGATATTTCATTTGCAGTTAGTGTTGTCAGTCAATTTCTTAATTCTTCATGTCAAGAACATTGGAATGCAGTCATTCGTATTCTTAAGTATATCAAGGCATCTCCAGGAAAAGGCCTTGAATATGAAGACAAAGGTCATGATAAAGTTGTTGGGTACTGTGATGTTGATTGGGCTGGTTGTCCAGCTGATAGGAGATCTACTTCTAGGGATTGTGTCTTTGTTGGAGGTAACTTGATTTCCTGGAAAAGTAAGAAACAAAGTGTAGTTGCCAGATCAAGTGCTGAAGCAGAATACCGCTCCATGGCGACTACTACTTGCGAGCTCATCTGGCTTAAAGAGCTTCTCAGAGAGCTTAAGTTGGAGACACTGGACAGACAACTCTCATTTGTATAATGAAGCAGCTCTGCACATTTCATCAAATCTAGTGTTTCATGAAAGAACCAAGCATATAGAAACATATTGTCACTTTGTTCGAGAAAATATTCTTGCGGGTGAAATTAAAACTAGTTTTGTACCCTCTAATATGAGCAATTAACAGATGTGTTTACAAAATCTTTGAGAGATCCTCGAATAGAGTTTATATGTAACAAGCTTGGTGCATATGATCTATACGCTCCAGCTTGAGGGAGAGTATTAGAAATATATTGTAATTAGTATTTTCCTTATTTCATTAGGGTTTTGTATTAGGTCTAATTATATCAGGTTTGGGCTTAACCCATTAGTTTGCCTATATATCGTACATCCTTCATTAGTTAAATACACACAATTTATTTCAATGTTCCTCTCTTTTATTGTTATTTAACATATTCATTCCAAAAACTTAGACAGTTAGGTAAAGGTATATTATTGATTTTTTTTTTTTTTATATTTATATATCTATATTAGGTGCTAACTCAACCAAGGCTGAAGCAGAAAAGCCACCAAAGAATAAGAATGAATCCGAAGGCAAACACAAGAAAGAAACTGTAGATGATGTGGAGGTGGTGAGGAAAGCTTATGGCTTGTTCAAAAAGTTCCAGGGGCTCATCGTTGACATGATCTACAGCTTCTATGACCGTAGCGAGAGCCGCGAATATTTCCTGAAGCAAAATGCAGAGTATGCTATGAGAGTGATAGAGGTTGAACTCAACTTCATGTATGAAGCTTTCTATACAAAGTCATCAGTGGTGCACACCACGGTAGGATATATTTTCCGATTTGTGGCGGTTAGTTCCACTGTGGCAGCCTTAGTGCTCTTTGTTTTTGACCAAAAGCATGGTTGCAATGAGTTCGATGTCATAGTCACCTACACGTTGTTGTATGGTGCTGTGGCTTTGGATGCCGTGTCTTTGTTGATGCTCATTTTCTCTGATGACACTTTTGCATTTGATCCTAGCAAAAAGGATCCTCTTAGTGGCATTAAAATATTCATAGTTTCTATTTCAAGATTTTTCCTCAAGTTCAATAGACTAAAGTGGAAAAAGGATACCTTGTCTAGGACTAGGAATGTATTGTGTCGGAGATGGTCTGAATCAATTGCTTCCTACAATTTGATATATTATTGCTTATATAAAAAGGAGCGTTGGTGGGATACAATTTTTGAATACATTGGAGCCACAGAGTTTGTAGACCAATGGAAATATGAGAAAAAGAAAAAATTGCTTGAAGGTCTTTGGAGTTTTATCTTCGAGGAGCTGGAGAGAAAATCTGGGGACGTAGATGATGTTGAAACTATACAGAGAATATGCTCTTCTAGAGGTGCTTGGGTTATTCAAGAAGGTGAAATACGGCGACATGATATTGACATATTGATGCCTTATGTAGATGCCAACATAGTCACTTTTGATCAAAGTCTTATTCAGTGGCACATTGCCACTGACCTCCTGTACTGTGAAGATATTGAGCAAAGAAGTGGTCACGTTGATCCCAAAAATGCTAAAGATGTTGAGCAAGGAAGTGATCACGTTGATCACAAAAATGCTAAAGATGTTGAGAAAAATGAGGATGAGCTTTTTCGGGATTTCAGTAAGCTTCTTTCAGATTACATGTTATACCTTTTGATCATGCAACCCAACATGATGTCTGCTATAGGGGGAATTGGGCAGATAAGGTTCCAAGACACATGGGCTGAGGCTAATAAGTTCTTTAGCAAGAGGGAGAAAATAAGAGAAGATCAAGAAAAGAATGTATTTTCAAAACTCCTTCATTCCATTAAGCCCTTTTGGGAAAGGCTTATCGCTTTAGGAAAGAAGGACACATGGAAGAAACTTCATGAATCCACTAAGAAGTTCATCAGAGACAGAGGAGCCTCAGAAGATGTGGGAATGAATTATCAGCAGAAAGAGGCTTGCTGCAAACTTATTGGTGTGTGTACTGATCAAGAACCATCTTCTGTCAAGGGAGATAGGAGCAAATCTGTGTTGTTCGATGCATGTAGACTTGCCAATAAGATCAAAATGTTAGATGATCAGAAGAAGAAATGGAAAATCATAGCACAAGTATGGGTGGAGTTGTTATCATATGCAGCAGCTAATTGCAGACCAATTACCCATGTTCAGCAACTTGGTAAAGGTGGAGAATTCATTTCACTTGTTTGGTTATTGATGACTCATTTAGGCCTTGCGAAGCAGTTTCAAATCAAGGAAGGCCATGCAAGGGCCAAATTGATTGTGGGTGAAGAAGACATGAACAAAAGTAGCTGAATCAACCAATTGATCCTTAGTTTCTCTTTTCTTGTTTATTATAATATACATGTGACATCATCCATGTATAAATAGCGTGAATAACATTGAGTGCTTCATGTAGTTGGGAAATATGAAAAATGTTTAAGTGTTAATTGTAGGTTTTTGTATGAGGTTACTTTGGTACTGTTTTGCATTTGTGTTTGTTTCAATGAATGAATGAATGTGCATGTGTTTTTATTCAAATAAATGAATGTTGGGTTATACTCAATACAAATTATTATACAAATAAATTTTCTCTCTTCTTTCTAGTATATTATATGTTTCTTTTTAATCTTTGGGTTCGCCACTTGAAGGGCCGGCTTGTCTCAGCGGTAAGCTTGCTTGTCGTGGTGTGTCAGATCGTGGTTTCGAATCAGTCTCTCTGCAAAAAACAGGGAAAAGACTGCCTAGAGTATTCCCTTCCCCAGACACTTACGAAGTGGGTATTTGATCTGGGTCGGCCCTTTGGGTTCGCCACTTATCCTGTCGCTATGTATGAGAAATTCTGAAGTAAAAGAAAATTTTGTTGCATATTACTTTAGGGGGCGTTTGGTATATGAGAAATTTTTTGATATATTCGGGGATCATAATTACCATGAATATGATAGGAAAGTGAATTATCCGAGAATGTTATAAAAAGTTGTTTGGTATGCGAAAATATTACTGAGATTTTTTGGTTAAGTTTACTGAATCTTTGTTTGGTTGATTGTGAAATATCAATAAGAATGTGGAGTTATTTTACAAAAATAACCTCACGATCACTTTATTTTTTAAATAATGAATTTCTTCCTTTCACAAATAAACACATGATAGTCTGATCAATTTTGTCCCTGACAATTTTCACGAAGTCCCTTTTGGTCCCCAACAATAAAGAAAGCTCATTTTGGTCCTTAATTTTACAAAAATAGGATCACATTTGTCCTTCCGTTAGTTGGCATCTAACGGCCCAACTAACGGAGCACACATGGAACGTTAATTTGCTGAATCACCCCGTTAAGTATGCGGTGTGTAAGTAATACGATGTCGTTTTGCACATGCCTTATGTCTTCTTGGAGTTTTGGACAGTTAACCCTAGCATCAAAGGCCCTATTTGGTCCCTAAGAGAATCATGGTTTGAATTTTGCAAAATAAATTCAGATATTTGACCAACTATTTCTAGAAAGAAATGTATCCAGAGACAGTGAATGAACTATGATACCCAGAATATATATTTTGCCATGAAATATTATAAAAGCATACATCAAAAACTAAATTACCTAGCTAGAATGGCGAAAGCCCTGCTTGATTGGCCAATATGCACGACTTCACTTATATAAGGCTCTGAATTGAACCGTGAATCCTGCTGTTTCTGGAATTTGTCCCTAAGCATCCTTGCAAGATTTATACCTACATAAGGGTGAGAGCCAGAATTGGCATTTGCTAAGTAAATATTTTAAGTCAGAACAGGTGGCTATTCTTTTGGTGAATCAATGTTTCTTATCCTTTATATCATATAGTCGTGTTTCCCCATCTTTCAATGGTTCACCTGTCTCTTCAATTCTTAAGTCTTTCAGAATAATTTGCTATCTTATGATCTTCTGTCATCTTGAATTGCTTGCCATCAATACTACCAAAAATGAATTATTATGAGTTTTATCAGGGCATTAAAGTATAGCCACACAAGAATTCTAGTCTGCCTAAGCCAACAAAACCACACACCTTATTGAAGTTCAAAAGCTACGACTGCAGTCACTCAGGTAAGAACAACACAGGTATTAGTACTGGAACAACTAATAACTAGACAAAATTATAGAACACGATGCAAATGGAAGAATTTAACATCTTCTCCATTAATTAAATTTCTCAGCTATACCTTGACTACTCCAGAGCCATTACTATTGGAAGGTATATGAGGCAACTTCCTGTACTTCTAACATAAAGATATGATGACATGTTGTGCATATTTAGCCAATACAAATTCATAGAGTAATAAACCCATAATTAAAAAGAGTTAAGAAACTACTTTGATCAAGAATATCTCTTTGCACAAAGTCTTGCAGTCTATCATTTTCAAAATTTGCTCTGCTATGATTTTGAATTTAGGCTAACTGGGCTGGGAGCAGCTTAAGTGTTTGACCAACAACAACATCTTCTGAAGGATCAGAAATTACATCTAAAACTGAACTATCCCATGGAAATAAGAAGAGAGCACTATATGACTTTGCAAAATAGTACAGCAGATAAAAGCACTGATAGGAGTAAACAGCTATACTGAAAATTGGTAGCGATGGTAGATTCCAAGTGAAGTGCATAAATTAACACAAAACCCTTGGATCATTTATATGCAGTAAAGGAGCATACTAGTGGCCACCAATGGTTTGCCCACTCAGCGCAAGTAGATGAGACGAGGGAATTTTTGCAATCGAGAGATACCAGATGCCATAGAGGAAGAACAACATGTCAAATCATGGCATTTGGATCCTTGAAAGGCAAAGCACAAGATTTGAAAAACTGTAGCAAGTTAAGGACATGAATTTAGCTATGCCAAAGAAACTTTAAACGGAAAAGTGATCAAATCATCTTACATTGATCATCAACCAGTACAATATTGATAAGTCATCTCCATTGATATGTCATGTCAATCAACTCCAACCTTATTATTAATCTTCTCTGTTAATTGGCTTATCAACGAAGTTGATTGATAGATTACAAAATTCTAGAAGCATTGAGGTTCCACTAAGTTCTATCATACATTTAAATAGGGTTAGTGGATTGCTGCAATGGTGGTTTGAAAGGTTTGTGGTTGATGGTTTGCTGCAATATGTCTTGTAAATTTTGTGTTCATGTCCAGTTTTTTAGTGTTAAGGACCAAATAGGGTCTCAACAAATTTGTCAGGGACCAAATAGGGCCTTCGATGCTAGAGTCAGTCGTCCAAAACTCCAAGAAGACATAAGGCATGTGCAAAATGACGTCGTATTACTTTCACACTAGCATACTTAACGGTGACTCAGCAAACTAACGTTCCACGTGTGCTCCGTTAGTTGGGCCGTTAGATGCCAACTAACGGAAGGACAAACGTGGCCTACTTTTGTAAAATTAAGGACCAAAATGAGCCTTTTTTATTGTTGGGGACCAAAAGGGACTTCGTGAAAATTGTTAGGGACGAAAAAAGGGTATTTACTCTAACATTGAGTGTAACATCCCCGTCTCGAGCCGGTTCAATTAACATACATATGATACAAACAGAAACAGCGTAAGACTAACTTACGAGAATACGAGCTAACTTTTTCTTTTTTCTAGTTTAATTCATATTCGACGGAGACGAAAATCGGACAGAATAGCCTCTGTAAATCGGACAACTGGTGATTTTCCAATCCCACTCTCAAGAGTTCTTAATAGACAGTTTATACAGCATATACTTTCAGCAGTACTAGACATCCATATAAAAGCATATACCCATCCATGGGCGCATACATAACTGGGCTTCGTGCCCCTACATCTAACAGCATGTAATCCAACACGTAAACATAACTGAATACTATATCGTCATATCAACATGCCTGAATACAAAAAATGTACATGCATCAAACTGAAAGACATGTACAAAACATATACAGGTCATATACAAAGTAAAGGATCAGACAACATGATCTATAAAATGCCAAAATACTAATTAACAGTACATATTCTACAAAAATACATCTAAAATAAATAGTAGCCTCCGGCTACACAGAACTTCATATCCTCATACTAGTACCTCTAGCCACGGAAAGTGTCCTTGTCCCATGAGGGCTCTTCAATTAACTATGTTCCTGAAATCATATGTAACAGCCCGTTGTGCGCCGGTATTGTTAACATTAATTATGATATTAAGCGCAGTTACAATCACAACAATTCATTTATAAAAATGCGAGTAAACTTTTTCCGTTTATTACGTGAGTATTTAAAACCGTAAAAAGAGTAATAAATAAAAGCTGTGATTGTTACTATAAACTCTTTGCGTAATACATGTCCGAACATGGTTTGCTCTCTGAATTTCTGTGGACGCACCGCAAAAATCCAGTCCTTCATATCTTGCTATCTTTTTTTCTTACTTAATTACCTTTCTAGGAAGCTATCATACGAGTTGTTTTGATCTCGTTTGCTCCGGATATCTCCGTTTGAAGTTGGACAAGTAAAATTGCCAGCCAACCTCAAAACAGCTCTAAACATCCCTCACTCCATGAATTACTGCACAAAATCCACTTATCCAATTGCTCTCAAATTTTTACACCATAAACTAGACACCTCATTATTCAATTTGATATATCATATGCTTAATTTTACCAAGAAACGAAGCGGGAATAAAATTCCCAAAACTGGTCCAGAACAGCCCCAAAGTGCAGGGCAAACAGGGCAGTTGTATTCACTGACTTCCACAGGGCTGTGTACAACCCATATATTCTAATATTTTGAAAAAATGTAGGGGACATCTCAAGCTTCAAAATGGCATATGTCACGTCCCTATTGGACCTCTATGGAGGGAGATATGCTTTCCCGAAGTTCGTCAAAAATCTGCCAATTCTACAAAAAATTCGTCAGAGTTTCCTTTATTTTTACAAAAATCCCCAAATTGCAAATGTTCTCTAATGCCTGAAATGTACCTAATAAACAATGGGTGGCACACACAAGGAACAACAACGCCTTGGGAATACCACGGTCCAATTGAGTTTTGTTAGTCTTTTTAGTTGCTTTTCTTTATTCCAATATGAATTTATTTTTCTTTCTTTCTTTTTCTTTATTATTCTGATAATATTGAGGGTGTGGCTTTTTGATTGTGTTCTTTCCTTTTCTTTTTCTTTTTTATGGACAGGATGTGGGTTTTTTATTGTGTGCTTCTGTATCTTTCGACCCAGGTATCATATCAATGGAATAATAACTTCTTTTTTTTGTAAATTGAATTTTTCAGATTGAGTTCGTCTGTTGTTTTTTTTTGGTAAATCAGTTCGTCTGTTTTTTAAGTTAGTGTTCCATCTAACAAAAGAAACATTGGATATTTGTTTTTTTAAGTTCTGGAAATATATATAATCCTATATATATTTTTAGTTCTATATTTTTCTGACAATATTTATATGTCGGTTTTCGATTGGAATGAAAAAGAGTTTTTTTTTCTTATAAATTTAAATTTGTCCAGTTGATTGTGTCAGTTTTTTTATACTGTTTGTTTCTTATGTAAAAAATCTTTTATTTCTTTAACTAACACTTGTATACTCCTGTATTTATTGGTGTGAAATTATTATCCCTGATATTTAATCATTTTCCCGTCAATTTTTTTTTTTTTGTACATTATATCTAGTCACTGCTACTATTAATCAATATAATTATTTATAATTCTTATCCTAATTCTTCAGTGTTGGTTTTGAAACATTGTTAACCCACGGTCTGCACCTTCTGTTGTCCTTTACTTTTCTTTTCTTTACTTTTTCAGTTTCGTGAAAAATCGAAAATAATGAGGATGTGGGTTTTTGATTGTATACTTTTGTTCTTTTGGTCTAGACGTATTATTTTTGGAATAATAACATTTTTTCAATCTTTTTAATAAATTAAATTTGTCAAGTTGATTCTTTAAGTTTCTTAACAAATCTTTTATTGATTTCTTTGTTACTCAGCTGTATATATTTGTGTAAAATAATCAATGAAGTTGAGTCATTTTCCTGTCTAATAGCTTCTTTTTTTACATTATGTCCTGTCAATGTTACTATTAATTAATAAAATTATTTTTAATTTTTATCATTCTTTGATATTGTTTGTGAAACGTTGTGTTCAATTACATTATTGGCTTCAATTGCAGGATGTAACTACTTTCCTATGAATGGAAATCATCTAATGAAATTTTTATAGGTTTTGTGTTTCATTCTTGTATTTGCAATATTTCATTTTGTTCATAGACAATAAAAATTATTGTAATTATGGACTTTGCAGTAACCACGGCTACAGATGCAACGACAGTACTGAAGATGTTGATAGAAAACAAGTTTGACCTTGTAATCAGTGAACTTCACATCCCTGAAATTGGTGGACTTAAGTTGCTTAAGCTCATGCAACCTTGGACGGACATACCTGTTATATGTATGTGATAATTTTATATGTAATCTTCAACTGTTCTTTTTTTTTGTTTTTTATTTTTCAATTATTTAGATTTTGATTTTATGGTTCTATATAATTTAATTACATTTCAATTATTTATGGGATTTTGGGTCTTTTTTGTAGAGCGGAAAACGAATTGATTAATAAATATGAAACTTAGATGTGCTGAGTTAAAAGTGAACCTAGAAAGATTTTCTCAGGGTATTATGATTTGGGACTTCATTTTGTCGTTTGATGATCCTTTTGACGTTATTAAATTTTTTATTTCAGTGTTTTCCAAAGATGATGACAGCAAGTTGGTGATGGAAGCAGTTGCTCTCGGAGCATGTGATTATGTGGTGAAACCATTTACAATTGATGAGCTCAAGAACATATGGCAGCATGTAGTCAGAAAGAAGATTAATTCTAAGAAGCAGGAAGAAAAGATTAATTCTAAGAAGCAAAAGAAACGTCGGGTTATTTGGACGGACGCGTTGCACCAGCATTTTTTGGCCGCTGTTAATCAGTTAGGAGGTGTTGACAGTAAGTTATTCACTCTCTCATAATGCAAAATTAAACAGTTGTTATCTTAATTGATATCAATTGCTAGAAGAGGTCAAACAATTTATCTTTCTACTTTTATTGAATATTTGAGTAGCTAATAGCAATCCAATGCTAAAAAGATTATGACATGAAAATTTTGTTCAATATTATTTTGAATACTTTATCAAATACTCTTCTTTGAGTTTTCTGTTACTGAATTGTGTTATTTTGATTGAAGAGGCTGCACCTAAACAAATTCTTCAAGTGATGAACAATGAGGAGCTTACTAGGATGAATGTGGCCGGCCATCTTCAGGTGTGTTTTTCTTTTCCTTTCTGCTTTCATTTCATAAAACCAAAGTTTTGCCATTCACATAACTTTATTTGGTTTTGCAATTGCTGCAGAAATATAGACAAAGTCTGGAAAAAATCAGCTCTAAGCCAACTCAACAATTTAATAACGACAGTGCTTTTTGGCGTTACAATCCTACCGTATTATCCAGTCATTCCTTTTTATTTTTATCATGTATTATAATATCCTTAGTGTTCCAGAAAGATGTCCAGCTAGAGGAGTAAGTTTTCATTCTTGCATTAAGTTGGAAAGATCATGATTATTAAATCTTAATTAATCAAACATATTCATTCTAGAATTGAATGTCACGAGTTCAATCGCTATATATATATATATATATATATATCTTTCTTTTGCACTCTATGCCCGTATCAGTATATTAATTATGCCAACATATAAATTAATGTATACATCTATATATTTATTGAGGGGGGATATTTTGACTACTAAATTTTTTTAGTACCAATTTACTACCGATCTAATCATCATTGGATCAAAGAGAGAGAATGCTAAAAAATTTATGAAGAGAGAGAAAATGTTGATCCAATGGTGATTAGATAGATAGTAAGTTGGTAGTGAAAAAATTTGGTAGTAAGAATATCCCTCCTCATATTTATTTGTGCATTTATCATCATTGTAATGCCCTCTGTTGACCTAAATTGCTACACGTTATGGTCATCGAACATAGAATAAAAGTATACGATTTTTAAGGACCGAAGACCAACCTAAGCAAAGTAATTCCACCGGTAAAATTTATATTTAATAATGTAACAGCAATTGTAAATTGGGAGTGGCTAAAATTGAACATCGAGCCAAAGAAGTTTCAGCTTAAAAGTGAAGGTCCAGTCCTTGGATTAGCTCTACACAGCCAAAAATAATTAATAGTAATCGTATACTCAATAGTTCAACCCTTACTCTTCCTTAGGGGCGTTTGGTAGAGGAAAAAAAATTTATATAAGAATTGTAATTTTCAGGAATATAATGGGAAAATGAGTTTTTCGAAAATGTTACCAAAAAGTTATTTAGTATGTCAAAATAATCATGAGAATATTGGGTTAATTTTCTTGATGCTGTGTTTGGTTGTGTTAAATTTTTCTTTTCACGGGAATCCTAGAATACGGTGTTGGGTGGTATTTTTGGATGATATTTTTAGAAAAATTTATACACAAAATAAAATTCTAGAAAAATCAGGATTTAAAAAAAAAAAATAGAAATCTCGTATCAATTATAAGTAAATAAGATTACCACCCTCAATTTGATGGGAATTCTAAAAAAAAAATTCTACCAAAAGCCCCTTGTGAGAAGGCTTTGAGAATGATAGCACCAAAAATGCTATGGCTAAAAGAAGAACTTGGAGGCTCTAGTGGACGGTTTTGTGTTTATTCATTCA
>JAVKPL010015035.1:0-95833 GCA_032173675.1 Gastrolobium villosum | reverse complement strand
GTCGTCCATCTGTAACATGGCTCCGCACTATCTGGGTTAGCTTCTATACCCAGGTGGGTTAGCATGAAGCCCAGAAATTTCCCTGCAAAAAATCCAAAAGCACATTTTGCTGGATTCAAACGGATGCGGTGCTGTCGTAACTTGCTGAATGTTTGCTCTAAATCCTGAATATGTGTTGCCATGCCAGCTGATTTGACGATCATGTCATTAATATATACCTCCACATTTTTGCCCAGCTGATCCGAGAAAACCTGATTCATCATCCTTTGATACGTGGCTCCCGAGTTTTCAACCCGAAAGGCATTCGTTGTAACAGTAATTTGGTTTTTCTGCAATAAATGCAGTTTTCTCCTGGTCGTCGGGATGTAACGGGATTTGATTGTAGCCTGAGTAAGCATCCATGAAGGACAAAATATGGAACCCAGACGAGTTGTCAACCAGCTGATCAATGTTCGGCATTGGGTATGCATCCTTTGGACATACCTTATTCAGGTCTGTGTAGTCCGTGCACACTCGCCATTTCCCACTTGGCTTCTTAACCATCACTACATTAGACAACCAAGTCGTATACTGTATTTCCCGAATGAACCCCGCTTCCAGCAACTCTTTCACATGATCTTCTAACACCTGACGACGTTCTGAGCTGAGATTCCTTTTCTTCTGGGCCACCGGCTTTGACCCCGGATACACAGATAGCTTGTGACAGCAGAAAGCGGGGTCAACCCCCGGGATGTCGGATGACCTCCAAGCGAAGATATCGTGGTTACGATCAAGGCATGCAGCCAGGCAACGTTTGTCATCTGGTTTCAAGTCTTTGCCGATCTTGGTGGCCTGCCCTGGTTCTCCAATGTTTATTTCCTCTAGTTCGCCTTCCGGTTCTGGTCGTGGCATTTGTTTTTCATCTCGCATATCGAAGTCGACCATGTGAACCGACCTGTGTGGTGTCGGGTTGTGGTCGGGCTGCCTGGTTGCAGCAGAAGTACTGGGGTCCCTGGTTACCATGCGGACAGATCTGAAATAGCAGTCCCGAGACTCTTTCTGGTCTCCAGCTATGGTGAGCACCGTACCTTGCTTGGAGATCATTTTGAGCTTTTGGTGTTTGGTTGAGATCAACATATCCCAATCGTGAATGGTTGGCCTTCCCAGAATCATATTATATTCGGAAGGAAAGTCAGCCACAATGAACCTCACCCTTTCGGATCTGTATGCCTCCTTGGTGCCTAATGTCAGCCGCAAATCAATGTACCCTTTGGGGATGGTATCTTGCCCATTAAACGCAATTAAAGCCGTGTTACAAGGCTTCAGATCTTCCTCATCTAGGTTCATCTTCTTGAAGGCCTGCCATAGAATTACATCAGCGCAGCTCCCATTATCCAAAAAGATTTTCTTGACCCTGCAATTCACCAATGTTCCGGTGATGACCAATCCATCTACATGGCCTGGTATCACATCTTCCAGTTCTTTCCTTGTGAAATAAAGTAACGGTGGTTCTGGCTCTTCTTCTTTGAACTTAGGACGTTCTCTGATGGAGAGCACCTCCCTAAGGTATTTTCTTCGGGCATTCATAGTGTCTCCACCACCACCAAAAGCGCCACTGATAACATTGCATTCGAATTCCGGTTCCTGGAACTCCTCGTCATCGCGAGCTTGCTTTTTGCCGCGACTCTCGTCTTTAAACTTCTTATCATTGGACTGGTTAACAAACTTGCCTCCTCTTCTCTTCCGATTCCTCCATCCCTGAGTGCGGATGAGGTACTGACGCAATTTTCCTTCTCGAATATATTTTTCAATGGCATCACGAAGGTCCCAACATTCGTCCGTGGAGTGCCCTGGCCCGTCGTGGAATGCACAATCCCGGGATTGGTCTAGGCCGGCTGGATGTTGTAATGGCCGGGGTTTCTCCACCGCCTTCATTTCCGTGGAGGCCACCTCGCGCCAAATCTGCGACCGGGGAGCATTCAATGGGGCGTATTTCTCATACCGCCCTCGGGTTGGAAACCGCTCTTCTGGCTTTTTCCCCCGTAAGTCCCCCGGCTTTCGGGCTCCGAGCTTGTCTGCTTGACCCTGATGATGCTTCTGGTCAACATTCTCCAATTCCATCTGTTCGAGTTCTAAGTATTTTTTAGAACGTGTGTTGAATTCAACTAAGGCCCGGGGTGGTTCCTTATAAATTGATTTGGCCAATCTAGAGGTGCCGTGAAGTCCAGCGATCACCAGATGTAAGTGAACATTTTCTGATAATCCCGGTACTTGGAGGGCGGCTAGTTTGAACCGATCTAAGTATCTCTGCAGGGTCTCGCCGGGCTGCTGTTTAATTTTGCCCAAGGCGAATTCTGATTTTGGTTGCTTTTTGCTAGTGGCAAAGTTCAACAAGAACCGCCCACCGAACTCTTCGAAAGATCGAATGGACCCCGCCGGCAAGGATGAAAACCATGCTTGTGCCGCCCCGGTTAGTGTTGTTGCGAAAAGTCTAGTAATCAGAGGCTCTTCTATACATTTGATATACATAGCTGTGTCAAACGCATCCAAATGCACCTGCGGATCTTGTGTGCCATCATATTTGACCAACTCGGATAGATTTAGATTGTCTGGATAGGGAGCCTCCACTATTTCGTTTGAGAAGGGGCTATCGTTGTACAACCCCCTATTGTACTTCCGCCTGTATACTCCCGCAACATCATCCGGGCTACGTTGCTGGGGTCGGTGCATTGCAGCCGCGTTGTCATCCGCTTGCATATCCTGTCCGCCCAAACGCCTAGGCATCCGAGGCATCTGGTTAGGAGCCGGGTTTCCCTGCCCCCCTTGCCGTGGCCCGTGCAAACAAGATCCCGGTGCATCAACTGCTGCAATTGGATCTACTGGGATGCCGGTAGGGGCGGGCTCCGAAAATCGCCGACCCGCTATGTGAGGGCCCGATTGGCGTAGATCTGTAACCACGCGGTTGACAGCTCTGACCGGATCTGGGTTGGTCATATGTCGGATTCGGGCCTCCAACTCGCGGATCTGCATTGCATCCGCCTGTCGCTGCAATTCGCTCCGGCGTTCCCATTCCTCGATCCGGCGTAGGAGGGCATCCATGGCCAGATTCGGGCCTTGTCGGCCAAGATCATCGATGGGCTGCAACCCCTGCATATAAGGCGCATCAGGGTTGCAGGCCGGGGTAGATGCTGAGTCAGAGTGCACCTCGCTGATATGCATGGCATCTGGATCTGGGATTGGCAGTGGGGGATGATCATGATCTACTGCTTCCCGATCCTCCCCCGTATTGGACGTCAAGGGCTGACGGAAGTCACTTCTTGTGGTTCTCACCATCGCTCTTTTCGGTAAATTTAGGGTTCGTGGGTTCGATCCCCACAGACGGCGCCAATGTTCTGCCTGTGGCAGATGTGTCCAATGTAGGTTGGATGATTGATCTCGGATTCAGATGTTCCTCTCTGGATATCTATGGATTAGGTATCTGGGAGGAACGTGGATCACTGACACTGACCAGGGCGTTTGCCTCAAAGGTGTGTGTGTGATACTCAATGATTAGGGTTAGATTGTGTGTACCTTGTTGTTCCACCTACCTTCTTTATATAGCCCGGCTCTAGGGTTTGCTTGGGTTGGGCCGAGATGTAGAGTGGGCTTGAATCCAGCCCATAACACACTCATATTGATGATGAGATAAGAGAGAGAAAAATGTATAATTTTTAAATGAATGGTTGTTATCAAATAACATGACCACATGACATGACCATCTTTCCACGTGAGAGGATCACTTCCATATTTCTTAATCCTCCTGTTATGGGCTAGGTTTAGGCCCACTATGCACCTCGGCCCGAAGCCCACATTGCACCTCGGCCAGCCACCAAACCCTAGAGCCGGGCTATATAAGGCAGGTAAAGCAGAGCAGTAAGGTACACATCTAATCCTAAACACCATAGATCACACACCTATTTCTTAATCCTCCCTAACAAATAATAACTGCCCAGTATTTTTCTAGAATTTTTCGTATGCAAATGGGGCATCAATCCACCGACTCCGGGCAGGCAGCCGGCCACCGACGCATCCCAACTGTAAGGGAGAACGACTTCTTTCTATATTTTGACCTTAAAAAAAAAAAAAAGCAAATCTCCATCACACACGCGAACATACACATAATCTCAATTGGCTAAATTAGCGCAATTCGATTGCAATTTGTCCAAACACATATTCCCTTTTCTATAACTAATAAAGAGAAAGACGCTTATGATTTTATTCTATAACTGACTATAAGAGCGAGATTTTAATTTAGAGGTTTATTAATGTCAACTAACTGTAAAATAAAATTTGGTTTCTGCCCACTCATTCAAAACGGGACCCACTAAGTGAAACGAAAAAAAAAATAATAATAATAGCTCACTTACTGATGTGAGAGCACGAAACAATATGATTTTGCTGTTACTTGATACAAATAAAACCCTTTAATTTATAATGACAATACAGTGGTTTGAACTTTGGACCTAAAATTCCTAACGAATTATTTAAATCTTGCTACTAGCTCATTTGTAATGGCTTTATCAAGAAGATTTTCTTAACATGGATATGGCGGGTTAAATAATTAATATCGGCTTAATCAACCAGACACGTATGTAATCAGGGATTGATTATATTAAACTAATCAGCTTCATTAGACTTCCAGTCATCAATCTTGGGAAATTGCAAGCTCCTCGGTTCGGGTTCACCAAGCAAAGCAGCCACTGAACCCACGAAAGCAGCATTCATATAGGTTGTAGGCTCGCTATGAGAATAATCAGATCTTACATCATTGAATCGGTCATTGGAATCAGGGCCTCCAACAATCGCACCCACATGAGTATTGGGATTTGGATTAGGGGAAGAGTAATACTCTGACTGACCATCATTGCAACCAACCTTAGCCGGGTGAACTTTGATTGAAGGTATGGATGACCCTCTATGATGTAATTGCTTTGGGTATTTACTGCCAAATCCCACCATGTACGACATATTCATAGGATTGTTTCCTAGTATGTAATCCACCTGCATTACACACATTCATGTCTGTTGAGATTAACTTGTACATTTTTAGTTGCAAGGTTAGACTTATTGTTCTTTTTGTTGTCTTATGTAATTGTAACTTTTATGTATGGCCTTAATAATGTATGAGAAGAAAAGTTAGATTAGAATATATACCTGTGTTTTCGCAAAGGCTCTAATTTGAGAGGGGGCGAAGTGCGCAGAGCCGCAATTGATTCCATCAATATGATTTCTGTCTAGGATTTTGGAGAAAATGAATAGCACCATAGTTGAGCTCGTGGCATATTGCAAATTGCTACTATCTCTAGTATACAGAAGCCCGCCTGAGTGAACAATCATAAGCTACTTCAGTTCATTCCGTCAGCAACAATGATGACTGAAACAAGAGCAATTGACTATGGGTTTTATAATTCTCATTTAACATAAGAATTGAAATCTTCCTACAACTCCTTCGATTTCCGTGTTGATGTGAGTCTTATATATAATTTTTTCTAACATATGGGTCCCACATGCTTTTTATCTCTACAACATGAGATTTCAATTCTCATGTTATATGAGAATTATAAAACCCATTGACTATATATATAAATGGGGGAAGGATTCCTTTACAACCTTCTTTACAAATTTTTGCAAATTATATTATGTACTTCCAGAAGTATATAGTGTAGTTTGTAAGAGTATGTAAACAAAAAATTTGTAAATATAACTCTCTTCTATATAAATAAAATAATAATAAAATCATTTTGCTATTATATACGTATTTCTGAAAGTACATCAGATTACATTATGTACTCTGAGACATGGTGTAATTTGCAAAAATTTATAAACCGATCGTTCCATAAATATAATAATATATACATATATACCAGGAGTTGGATGAATTTGTCGAGAGCTGCTTCCTGGCATCATTGCACATATAAATGATTCAGCATCACTCTTAATCTTGGCCAAGTCCTTCTTCCCACCATAGAATTCCTGGAAAGGAGTAGATAAATGAGTTATTTCCTTCGAACATAGGATAACTCTAAGAATGCCACTTTGTTAGATGGTAGGTGCGTAATTGGTAATTAAATAATTAAAGACCTCTGTTAATAATGTCTGAGCTCCAACAAATTTGTTATCCCAGCTGAACTCAGATACAGCCTGACTCCAACCTTGGTTGTCTATGGTGTAGCTCAAGTACTCACTCTCTCCACTAGCCTTGTATAGCCAAGAAGCTGCCCATAACAGTTCATCCTTTTTGTACAGAATTCAAAAATCACGGTCTTAATGAATGATCTTGGAAAAATTAGTTAGTGTTTAAATGTTTCCAAGAGCAGTTTTTACCTGGTAACCTGAGTAAGAGCAGTAAAATGGACAAGAACCAGAGTAAGAACCTCTGTACTTGTCTGCAAAATCAAACAACTGCAAAACATCATCAATATAAAGGTTATTAGTAAATTTTGTATCAACTACGTAAACAACTTAAATGCACATAAAGTTCTTGGATTTAAGGCATGTTTAATTACAATGTAAGAAAGTGGCAATATCCAACTCCTGACCAATGGATCATAGAGCCAAATGATGATCATAATAATCCATGAATGAAGATAAATCATGCTCGTTGAATTGCTTACTGATTTTGACTGGGTTAATAGCCTTGAGGAATAATTGGCATCTGTTTTGTTGAAGACAATTGAAGCGGCAGAAAGAGCAGCAGCAGATTCAGCTGCAGCTTCAGTTCCTGGGGAATTAGCATCAATCTTGTAGAGCGTCCTCGGTGTATCCATGTCTTCCGGGCGCTCCCAACATTGGTGATCTGCGTTTCCATCTCCCACCTATCACAACAATACTAATGAGCTACGGATAATATAATTACACTGCAACACATGTATATATGTACCATTTAAATGTCAAGAACTATTTCAATTATATACGACCTTTGACGTTAACCTTTTAGCTAGCTTCTCATGTACTGTTCATATGTATAAATCATGATATAAAAGAAAATATATAGGCGCCACAAATTTGAATTTATATATGTATTTCATAAGAACTTAGCTATATATATTAAAACTTAAAAGCATGTGTTTGTTAATGTATAGAAACAGGCCTGTGTAAAGAGGGTGGTTGGTGAAGTGTGAGCTTGCAACATGAAGTCTGCGCCCCAGCGGATAGCACTGTGGAGGTAGTCAAGCTGGTTCACTGAAGATATCTCATTCTCGTACTCAACAGCAGCCCAACTCAATAATGTGACTGTGAATGCCATTGGCCATCCAAACTTAACATTATCACCAGCATCGTAGTATCCTCCAATTAAATTCACCTGCCAAAGATAATAGATGATTGACAAAGAAATTTATGAAACACATAAACATAGCATTTATTATGAGGAAGGTTATATATACAAATTTTTTGTTTACAAACTCTTATAAGCTACACTAAGTATGACCGGTCATACTTCAATTAAAAGTATATGATCGGTCATACTTAATGTAATTTATAAAAAAAAAATTGTAAACGGATCTTTCCCCTATATGTATATATATTAGGATATAGGAATTATGTTATACATTTTGAAGCTTGCCATCAGAGAGAGCCGAGTCTCCCCTCCACTTCACTCTTTGGCTTGTGGGCAACTTCCCTGAGCGTTGTCCTTCAAAAAACAAGATGGCTTTGCCAAGAGCATCTGCATAGTCATAATTATCTGAGGAAATCATTATCTCCTCATCCATCATGGCTAGTCCATTGTGACCAACCACAGCACACCACAACAACACACAACTAACCACCCAATAGTACCCCATGATGACTTGGTGTCTTGGTGACTCTCTTAACTCAGCTAAACTTGCTAGTATATGTATATATAGGGAGAGAGAATGGCCGTTAACTAACTGCTATTAACTCAATGGGATAGGAAAATGTACAACTCGAACGTGCATATATATAAGATATGTAAGGGTGGAGTGGGGGATAGCTTGACGTGTAGTAGTCACTATATGCATATAAACAAGGGGAAAACATTTTCTCATGTTGTATGAGATTTTAATTCTCATGTTGTGACCCTTCGATTTACGTGCAAAACTTTTCTTTTCTTTTTCTCTTTTATATATAAATGTGTAACCATGGAGTGGGGGATAACATTGACGTTGTAGTAGTCACTATATCATTGATAAAATAAAACCCCATAAACAATTTAAGTCAGACTAAACGAGTCACGGAGATGGTTCAAAAATTCACGTACAAGACCCATTCCCCATGAACGTCATATTTTGTTATAATTCCGTGTTAGTAATGCCTTCTCTATATGCGACTCTTATGGTTACTAATTTTTCTTTTGGTTACCTATGATTACCAATTTTCATACAGAAAATGTGGTGTAATAGTTTTTTTATATGTGAATAATACATTAGATAAGAAAATGGTTCGGCAGCACGGATCTGTTTTATTGAAAAAAGAGGATGGCCATTGACGTTTCCCTTTCCAATTGCTACATTTGAATCGATACGGCCATACAGTTCGTTATAGCATTTCACTGCTGCTCTCGCTGACTCAAATAACTGAATAAGTCTTTCTTTCATATCAGAAATCTTCGGTCGTCATGTGATTCCACATAAAAACTCTCCCACTATGATAATTCAAAGTATGCTTTCGTGCCGATATGAAAATGTGAAACTCTCACATTTCTAAATATTTATGTTTTCGTGTTTTAATAAGACGTGGACATTATTTTTCTCAGAAAAATGTACATCGTATGCTTTCGTACCGATATGAAAATAGCAGCAAACATCATAAATCTTTTTGAGTTCAACGAACCTCAAATTCGGCGGGACCTACTTGTTCCATATAGCTTCAACTCTTAACTGGATTAACCATATTCGGTGATTACTGTTCCCATCCACATGGGTCTTATTCCTGAATGATCAAAGCCAATCAGATCACATGGATCACATACCATCCTCTCAGAAATTATGCTGCAAATTTTGAAAGAAAATCATCGGCTTCATTATTACTTTCCTCCTTTCCCACATCTTTCGGCAATACATAGGATAGATTAATTTGTTTTTCTTTTCTTTTCTTATTCAGATAAGGAAGGACAAATCACTTGCATGTAGTTTACACATTCACCGTAAATTAACTGAGAGATTGAAGGGGAAGAAGAAATACCAGTGCTAATATGCGCATGCAAATCATATGAGGACTAATTAACTCTATAGTAGCGTTGGTGTCGCAACTTTATACACTCCCATAATTTATTTATTTATTTTGGTAAGCTATACACTCCCATAATTTAAACACAACTATGATGTGCCATTGATTTAGAGAGTCAAATTACTAACACGACATAAAAGTAGTGCTTATTTTTTTACGCGAAATGTTACTCCTTTTTTTGTGACAAGTTATGATACTAGCTTTTTCCATAATTTATTTCAAATATATTTTACTTTATTTGAACACAGCATAACCTTCCAAGCTCAAGCAATATGAAAAAGAAAAATAACTATGATTATTTTAGATTAATGTAGATTACACTCTTAATATTAACGGTTAATTTTATTTATCTCTAACAGCTCATATTTTTTAATTATGTGAGTTATTAAATACAAGTGGATCACGAGCATTAAATATTATTTTAAGAATTTTTTCTCAAAACACTTACTATTAAACAAGTTTTTTTTTTTTTTCCGTTTGTTCTTAAACCTAAAAAAAAAAACTATTTTCTGGAACAATAACAGACCTAAATCACTCACATTGTATTAAAGTTTGCATGATCTTTCAATTCACTTTTTGTGCAACCGACAATTGCTTGATAAAATCAAATGTAAGTTATGAAAATAATAAAAGGAAAGATTTTCTCATTTGGTTTCAAATTAATTTTGTTTTTGGTTTTAAATATTATTATTATTTAATTCAATGTAACTGAAAATTTTAAAATTTCATACACCTTATTGTAACTGTTTTCAATAAGTACTTCTCAAATTTCTATTCTGTAGTTATAATTGTGTTTTATGAAACTTTATAGTTATTGGTCTGGACGTTCATACTGGACTCATATTTTGGCCCATGTTTATTTACTCCATGCGCAAACATTTCAACTCCAAATGGAGTGATAATTTTAAATTGTCACCTATCACAACATGATGATATAGGAACAATGATATCTCTTGGTCTACAGTATTTTCATGATTTTCTCCATGACTTTTGATAATGGAGAAGCTCCTATGACTTATAAATGCGTATAGATCAAACTCTCAAATATGGATCTTAGTTGACATTTGATCGTACGTTAATTTGAGGGTGGTAAGTTTCTGTTGTATGTGCACCACTTTTTGCCCAACAGAGCGCTCAATCTAGTCATCGCCAACATTTGATAGCTAAAAAGTCAAGGAATTGTGTCATCTAACATGTAAGTATATTCTATCTGAATAATTATAATTAATATTATGTCTAGCATTACCTTTTTAATTTTAATTTTGAAAAAGGGTTGAGAAATACTACAACAAAATGTGAACATTGTTACTTAT
Source organism: Gastrolobium villosum (assembly GCA_032173675.1). NCBI lineage: Eukaryota > Viridiplantae > Streptophyta > Magnoliopsida > Fabales > Fabaceae > Gastrolobium > Gastrolobium villosum. The sequence goes on along the minus strand of JAVKPL010015035.1, from coordinate 85,313 downwards.
TCTTGATTTGATAAAATAAAAAATCACAAATTACTGATGCATAATTGACATCAATACGGTATTAAATAAAAATCCATATAAGAAACCATCAGTTTACAACAGCTGAAATTTGACATAACAACTCGGCCACGCATCCAAATAGTTTATGGGAGTGTTATTTTTATTTTACATGAGAATAATTTTCTCATAAAAAAACCAAATAAAGCCTACCATTAAGGTGGGGAGAAAGAGTGAGATTTTTGAAGTGAGAGAAAATGAGATAATTATCTCATATAAAATGATAGTAGTATTTCCCATAGTTTATTAGCAAAAATCATTTGGCCATGCGCGCATCCATAATATAAATTATATGTTCGAACTTGGAAACAATTTTGATAACTCAAACTTTTGTCTAACAACTCTCAAGAAGATCATCCGAACACAAAATCATTATGATCGAAATACTCTTTTCAGTTACATTTACATATTTCCAAATCTTCCAACAGCCGTACGAGTCCATAACTAAACTAAAAGAGAATCCATCCTCTATACAAAAGACTTGATAAGTATAACAATTTACAATTATTTATCACTTGGTTATTACTATTATCATTATTTTGTGAAAGAAAGGTCTAATTCCCCAAAAAAAAATAGAAAGAAGCATAGGAAATTCTAATGTTGTGAGATCTATTCACAAATGAGAGATAACCAAGAAATAAAACCCTAAGACCTAGAGAAAGATCATGAAAAAATTTAAACATATCATTTCCTTGATTCTTTGCGGGTCAATTCGCACAACAATTTCTTCCACTTGGATTGGAATTTTATACACCAAAACTTTGCTAACCCAGCCAGAATACGTGTGTTGAATTTGATTAGACTTTGAGCAGCGTGGCCTGTCCTGATTTGAGTTAACTTTAAGTGCACGAGGCTCAGTGAGAAGCTAACTGGGAAGTCCAGAGGTCCACTTGCAACCCACATTATTAAGCCGTAAGTCCCATCAACAGGCCCAAGCCACGACTACCACGTCCAATATACAACGGGCCAATAGACCATTAGCACAATTAATCAGACCAATTCTTCGGGCTACCCTCACTATTTTTCCTTATCTTCAGTTGTTTATTTCAATTCTTTATTTTAGATTTCACTACCGTTTCAAATTTTGTAATCGTGCCTATTTGTAGTCGTATCCAAAGGAATGAAACGAATGAGCATTGTCCAAGTATTCCCTATCCACTTCCCCATCTTCTTTTCATTCAAATTGAGCTCCATTTTCATATGAAATGCTTTATTTTTTATATAATATTTTATAGGCACTGTTTGATTATGGTAGACCATGAGTATTTACTATATGGGTATGCGCTCAACGATATCAATGAGAGAGATATTGTATTGGCTCTATGCCAATGTATCAATCACTACGCATTGATAATAAGCATATAGCCAATACGTGGTGGCGGGTGTACACGGTGTTGGAGAAATAAAAAATGAGTTCAAAAGTATGTTCTTGGGATCTTTAGCTTCTATTTATATTGTTTACCTCTATAAGCTTGAGCCTTTAGATATTTCCAGGTTGTTATCTTTTTAGAGTCACTATTGAGATATAAGTTTCATTCATTGATCCACAGTTAGTTAGAATATCATTTGGATAGGCCTTGATACTTTGTTTGGTAAGTTGTTAAGATATAGATCCAGTCCATAATAATTGTCGCCCAGCCTAGCAGTTCGAGAGCTTGGACTGTTGGTATGTAGAAGTTTTTGAAAGATCTTTGCTATACTGGGCCATTATGTCAGGATCTTGGCACTGGATTGAACTATTATTGCTTTCGTTATGTTTGGTCAAGGTAGATGACTGACTAGATTAAACTCTTATTGGAACTTATCTAGGGTTCAGGCTAATTGAACTAAAACTAAACCGAGGTGAAAGTTACGAGAATGGTGTCGAGGCTTAGGTTGGGCCTGGTTGCTTACCTCTAACTATGTTGCCATCACATTAGAGTGACTTCTCATTTCAGCTACTACTTTGACGATTACGTAAATCCACGCGTCACTTGGCTATTGGTGGTTCGTGTGTCGTGGAGCATAAGCTGTAACTCCTGGCAACTTGCAAGGATCAACGATTGTCCCCACACACTAACACGAGACTTTTCAGCATGCTTTGTCCTCACTCGCACACTTCCCGAGAAAACTTCCCAGGAGGTCACCCATCCCAGAATTTCCCCAAGTCAAGCACGCTTAACTATGAAGTTCTTCTATTCCGGGCTATCGAAAAGTAGATGCATCTTATTAGTATGGGTAGTACTAATTAATTCTTTAAGTCATTCTCAATTATACAGTCTCATACAAGCACAGTCTCTGGAATCCCTTTCTTTCGGGTGTTGATTTGATTCATTCATGTACCCCCGTCGCTGGAAGCCTGCCAGTAGAGGTGGCAAAGTGGGCGGCCCACCCCGCCCCACCTTGCCATCAACCCGCCAAAAAATGAGCCAGCCAGCCCGAGCCTATTTTACACTGACCCGCCTCGGCCCGCATATGTCCGCCATCAACCGGCCAAAAAATGAGTCCGCCCTGCTTTTGCTCTGGGTTGAAAAACTCCGCCCGCCCCGCCCCGTTTAGTGGGTTGGGTGGGTTGGCCCTCCGAGCCGAGCCTGTTTTGCCGGCTCTACCTGCTAGGAGCTGCTCCTTGTCCACGCCCTTTCGCACCGGCGATCACTCCCCGCCCTCGTCAGCGCCCGGGATGTTACATAAGCTGCCCTTGCTTTTCGTAGGTCATAATGGCCTTCATTAAATGTTTAATGGAATTACCCTCTTACAGTTGTCTTATCATTTTCGCGCCCAGGGTCTTTTTACACCTTTGAACCTACTCATTTGAATTTGTTTCCTTTGCTTTAATTTGTGTTCCCTGAAATTCCCTTTACATTTTGGGTTTTTCTCTGCATTTATTATTCTTGTTGAAGTTCTGTCCAGAAATTCTTGCATCTTCGTCATTGTCTTTTTCCATCAATTAGGTATTTCTCAAACACTTTTTCCCTCTATGCGTTGTTATTTCTTTTCTGCTTTTAGCTTTCTTAGTGTCAAGTGAGAGTGGTTATGGGATTTTCTTTTAAGAGCCCTTTCCTCTTCCTTTCTGGAAAGAAATCAAGGATTTCTTTTCACCAGTTGGTTTTTTGGTAGAGATGAGTAGTTCTAGACAAGGCTTTGGTTCAGCTCTTGGCCGTGATGGAGATAATGAGGTTGTTGCAAAGGAAAGGGCCTTAATACATAAGTTGACCAAAGGAGCTCGTTACTGGCTCTAGGGCGAGGAATACACGGAGGAAGAAATGTGGCAATTATTCCTTCATGGCCATCGAGGTGGGAGAGTTAAATGAAGATCAGTTGCCTCAGAATGTGGACCGGGCCATGTCGCGCCAACTAATAAGCACCTAAGCATATGAGATCGATTTTCTCAGCTTGGTGAAGCTCTGGGTTGAGATCATCTTTCCTCCATTAGAACCCCAACAACAGGCTCTTCAAGTGGTTTCTCCTCGAACGTGGTGGCAACAGGCAAAATGAGTTTTTCTCGTATTCATGTGTTAGATTGTAGGTTTGATTTTGACTCGAATTCCCCCATTGAACTTAGTGACGGTTCTTCTACCTCGTCCTGTTCTGAGCTTGACCTATCTAAGTTCGACCTTGGTAGAAGAAGCTTGGGTGCATTCTTTTTTTGTGCAGACTCTCGAGCCTTCTTGTTCTAGGCCACCCATGGCAGAGCCATTTAATGAGGACCAAGATAATGGCAGTTGGGTTTTACAAGAAGTTATGAACATGCAATAATGAGGACCAAGATAATGGCAGTTGGGTTTTACAAAACTAATGAGTTGATTTTGCAAAACTAACATTTGATAAAAAAAAATTTAAAAAAAAATTAATATGCCACAAAAGGGTCAAATGCGGCATTGGAGATCAAACTCAAAATCCCTAAATGAATTTGAATATTCTCAAACAAGTTTTGTTGTCAAACCAAAACAATGTTGTCATGGTTAAGGCTTTAATAAGAAAGAGTATTTTAATCATAAAATATTAAGGCATGTCTATTTATCTCCTATAAATTATATAAATTTGTCCCAATAGGTGGAAATCTAAGAATACCACCCACCTAGATTTTTTTTTCGTGGGATTCTTATTCACAATTTTAATTCTCAGAATCTCATTTTTTCAGAAAAATTTTAAAATTTCTTATACCAACGTAGGTAACTAGGATTCCCAACATGAGAGAGGGATGTATTGGATTAGGATTTTAAAAGACTATTTCGAGATTAATTTTTTTTATAGATTTTAAAAGACTATCTAAAATTGTAGTGACTTTAAAGACTTTTTTAAAAGATTTTTTTTACAATCAAGATTTTATAAGATTGAATTTTAAAGTATTTTAATAGAATTTATAAGATTTGAAAGGATAAATGTATTTATAAAATTTTAAAAAATCATATAACTTTTTAATAAACATTCAAAATTACAAGAGTCAATAAAAAAATAACAAAAAATGCAATGATATTAATAAAAAAGCAAAACCTAATATTATTTTTACAATCAGTAATTTGATGTAACTTGGTGTCTAACTAAGCAGTAGATCTCCACATATCTATACTAGTCATCCACGCATTAGCATCTTCTCGTTTTGTTCTTGGGTTTGATCAATGAGATAAAAGTTACCTTCTCCTTTATTTATTTTTTGGTGAAAAAATTATCTTCTCATTTGGTATTACAACTATGCATACGCGATTATAAGTCCCACAATTTTTTATTTATTAAAATAATTTGAAATTTGCCTATAGAACCTAAAGTTCATGATAAATTTTCGTTTAAAATCTTTTGCAATTGATCTTGGAAACTTAGGGGATTTTGTTCTACGTGATGGGAGTTTTCTAACCATATATCATATGCATGTTTTCATTGAGTATTATAAGAAAACTTTGAATCTGAATTTTTGGATTTTATTACGTGAAAATTTAAAAAAATTCTCAAATTATTTTCAATCGATATATTGAAACCTTACATTGCTTTGAGCTTTTGAAAAATAAATTTTTAGTGATCTATTGATGCAAAAACTATTTGAATTTGTTTCCTATAACGAAGGAATTTCGTTCATGAATCTATTGTTACAAAACACATGATTCATATTATGAAAGTTTCAATCTTTCTTTAAGTCAATATTGTTTCATTGATATAAAATGGAAATTGGTTTGGGGTTTTCATTCCCTTACATTTTCCCATTGTTTTATGTTGTTTTTAATACGAAAATCATATCTTTTGTGCTAAGAAAAATTGCGACCTAAACTTGAAAATTTATTTTTTAAACTTCTAAAAACTCTCAAAAATTGCTCAAAAATCTACTATTTTTGAGATGAATTATATTAGAATATTGTCTGGTTGTTGTTTCTGGGTTATTTTGTGATAAAAATCGCTCAAAAATTTGTTTTTTTAGCTTTGACGAAGCTCTCATGGCGTAACCCGATTTCGAACAAGTCGACATGTCAAAGGAAGAAAAAGACACTGTGATGGATAAATCTCAAGAAATGAGTTAGGGTGAGATTCTGAGAAAGATATTTTATTTATATTTCTCACCAAAAAATCTGATGAAATCCACACTAATAAACAATGGGTAAGGATATTGTAACAACCAAGTTGTGTTATTACCATGTTACTACCAATCAATCTCACCGTTAGATCGATTATGTTGATCCAACGGTTATATTTATTTTTATATTTGTATGGTCATAATTCCCATATTTAAAGTAAAAGCATTAAATATGGAAAATCATAATCATACAAAGGTGGAAATAAATATAAAGTATTAAATTTGAAAAATCATGATCATACAAAGATGAAAATAAATATAACAATTGGATCAACATAATTGATCTAACGGTGAAATTGATTAGTATTTAGTAGTAATATGGTAGTAACACAACTTGGTTGTTACAATATCTTTACCCATAAAAAATACATTAGAATCCTTAGATTTTTAACTACCACAATATTAATCTTCTTCTTTTTATATTTTTGATTGAATACTACAACATTTAAATAGACTCTAAAATAATATTTTAAAATACTAATCGAATATCGGGTGATTTTTTTTTTTTTTTTGCAATCCTTTAAAATCATAGTTAAATACCAATGATTTTGTTTATAAAAAAAAATTAAATACCAATGACTTTTTTATCTAAAACTAATCCTATAAAATCTCAATCCAGTATACCCTAATCCTATAAAATAATTTATTCGTATAATTTATCGGCAGGGTTACTAATTCTCACCTTTAAATCGAGGGAAGGGATTTCGTAAGAGAAGGGTCTAGAACTAGTCCAGATTTGAGAATAAAAATATTGTGGAATCACGTCAACGGGAACCGACAGAGACGTGGAGAGAATTGAGAATCAGAAAAGAAATCTGAATGGCGAAGGAGCTTGAGAACAAAGCTAAAGAAGCATTTTTTGACGACGACTTCGCTGTTGCCGTTGATCTCTACTCTCAAGCCATCAACTTGGATCCCAACAACGCCAATCTCTTCGCGGATAGAGCCCAAGCCCACATCAAGCTCAACGCTTTCACTGGTCTGTGTTCTTTCTCTTTACATCGTTCACTTTCTCGCACATGTTTAATTACCCTATCCCTTCATTCATTCATATTTCCATGAGCAGAAGCTGTTTCTGATGCAAGCAAAGCTATTCAATTGAACCCGTCATTGTCAAAGGCCTATCTTCGTAAAGGGTATGATGTTCATTCATATCTTATTATTATCAATTATTATTATTATTATTATTATTTATTTTATTTTTGTTATGTCCTTGTCTCCTGTTGTTCTCATAATTTTGGTCACGATTCAATCTTATGCTTCAATTGAATCAATGCTTGATATACAGGACCGCTTGTATTAAGCTTGAAGAATATCACACTGCCAAGGTAGCACTACAAAATGGTGCCTCTCTTGCACAAGATGATTCAAGGTTCACCAAGTTGATTCAAGAATGTGATCGCTATATTGCAGGTGAGCAGAAAGTCATATGCCTTTTCGAATATGTGCGTAATTCCTACTACAAAATCATATATGGGGCAGTGACTAATGAGTGAAATTGGCTGAATGCCAAAATCAATTTAAGTCAATTAGCTCCATATTTCTTTCTCTCATGTAGGCAAGATGGAATTTTTTTTATTAAACTGATAAATATCAGATATTGAAGTGATCATCATAGTACTAAATTCACACATTGATCTATTTGTGGCATAATGAGTGGTAAAAGCTAGAGTCGAATTGGCTAAATTAATAACTTGGTTATACAATCTTATAGTGCAAGTTGTAGAGATTGCTGGCATGGTTTCTTGCTAGCCTTTTGTCGGAGTGTGTTTCTCATGGCTCAATGTTTGAACTACCCCAATAAGTACCACACCTTTGCAGTCTGTAAATTTTTGTAACCGAAAAATTACACTGCTTATGCTTTCTTGTCATTTTCTCTTTTGCAAATCTTATGTTTTTACATTTTTGATATTCTTCTTTCTCATTTGGGGTTGACGCCTGTATGATATGTGGATGGTGTATCTTGTTTTGTCAGAGGAATCGAATGGTCTTAATAGCACCTTATCATCACGTGAGCCACCAACATCTGTACAGTCCGGTGACGGTTCCCAATTGAGTAATACAAGTAATGGGGCAACTAGCAAAGCTGAAAGAGACAGTTCTGTATCCGAAATCAATGAAATTGCACCAGTAACACCAAAATACAGGTTCTCACAACTTTTTCTTCTGTCTGTGCTGCTATTTCTTAACTTGTTAAATTTTATAGTGCAAAGTTTAACTGCCATTATGACTGCCAACTTTTAATTTGTTATATTTCTGTGAGGTAACTTGTTTCCGTCTTCTTATTTTATTTTGCCTGTTTTTGTTAAAAAAAATCCCACAATTTCCCCTGAAGATGGATGATACTGGAAACAAGAACAATTTGTATGATAATTTATGATTATATAATCATATTAATAGGAGTTTTGGGAATAGAGTTTGAAGATGTGTCCGGTGATAATGTAAAAATTTTCACTGAATTATGGTTATTTTTAGTTTGTTTGTGTCTGTTGTATCTATGTATAAGTCTTTGTATGTATGTTGAATTTGCTACCTCAACTGTCTGGTGACCTGTTGATTGATGCTTGAGCAGACATGAATACTACCAGAAGCCAGAAGAAGTGGTTGTGACAATATTTGCTAAAGGAATACCGGCAAAGAATGTGGTCGTTAACTTTGGTGAACAAATAGTATGTTTATATAATGGATACTTCTTTTTTAACCCTTTACCCGCCCTTGCTTGATTTCCTCATGTTTTACATGTATAACTCTCCGGATGTTTCTACAATTGTTTATGCACTAACTTGAAACTTCTTCTTTAACACTGCAGCTGAGTGTTACTATTGATGTTCCTGGCCAAGATGCCTATAATTTTCAACCTCGATTGTTTGGAAAGGTATCTCATCTTATATCAAGAGTTCACTTCTCTGTGCTCGGTGGTGTACTATCTTCTTGAATATTGCATATAATAGGCATCATTTTTTAACAATGCCGTGACAAAAAGATGCTGCTTTATCTACCTTGAGGTTTTGTGCTTGCTTCACCATCATTTAGACATTGGATAATAGAATAAGCAAATCATTTTGTGTGGGAACTAGGTCTCTGCTCATTCCTCTTAATTTTTCTTGCTCCTGATTTGGTGCACTTCAATTATATAATATTCATTTGGAATGAATTGGTTTGCGAGTCCTAGAACTTTGTTAATGAATTGAATTCTCAAATTAATATCATTCCAAACAAGCTTCGTATGAGAATTTATTTGTGAATGAAATGAATTCTTTTATTTTGAACATTCCAAACTGGGTCGAGTAAGAATTTTATTTAATATATTTATCTTGTTGGCATCTAGCAAGGCAGTTCATTGACTTGTTCTTTTGATGAATTCCTTTATTTTATGTATATATGATTCTGGGGTGATTGTTAATCAGGAGAGAGCCACTTTTTTTTTTTAATTTGAATATTTGTATTGTTTTGTGCTTTGACAACTGAGATACTCAATTCATTATTGATTGTAGATTTATGAGAAATTAACCTTTCTTTCCTTTTGAACGAGCTAAACAGATAATACCTGATAAGTGCAGAGTTGTGGTCTTGTCAACCAAAGTTGAAATCCATCTTGCAAAAGCTGAAGCTATTAGTTGGACATCTCTGGAATATAACAAGGATATGCTTCCCCAAAAAATAAATATGCCAATAAGTGAGCTGATTACTTATGTAGTTTATCCTTTTGGGACACCATTGGTAGTATGGTTTTATTTGCCATGATCTTCGTTATTGCTAATTAAATAAATAAAAATTTAATGCAGCATGCTATTACTTTCCTGGTGAACTAACTCACAATGTGTATTTGTGCAGTTCAATCTGAAAGGCTTGCATATCCATCATCACAGCCAAGGACAAGGGATTGGGATAAGTTGGAAGCTCTAGTGAAAAAAGAGGTTTCCCAGCTCTCTCTCTTCTTCTTCTTCTTCTTCTTCTTCTTCTTCTTATTTTTTGGGGTTTTGGTCCAACTAATTTCATAAGCGCTCCTTCCCCATTGGTTTTAAATAATGCAATTAACTTCGTGTGCTTGTGTTTGTTCTTCCGCACACTGACAAGAATAGTTTCATGTCATGTCAGCATAATTGACTAATTGTAGCGATGTCTTTGTTCATGTGGTTGTCTTTTACTGATGTGGATTACTTCCTGACGTGTGGCACAATCCCTTGCCTGCAACTAAAGTCCAAATCAATGGCAAGCCAATGGATTGGTGTAGTATTTGAATTAATTTGAAAATTGTATGACATGGTTATAATTGGAACACTTTTAAACTAGAGTACTTAAAATGTGTCCTATTTAATATTTGATTATAACATAACATTAGAAGAGTTTGATACATCAAGAATCAACTGGATGTTTACATCATCATCTTGTGGAACATAATACTGTTTAAATAAAATTGACACATAGCGGTCTTCCTTTCAGGAGAAAGAAGAAAAACTAGATGGTGATGCTGCTTTGAATAAACTATTTCGTGATATTTACCAAAATGCAGATGAGGACATGAGGAGAGCAATGAGCAAGTCTTTTGTGAGAAATCCATCCATTATGTGCTTGTTTTGAAATTCTTTTGAGTATTAGTTCCGCCAATTGTACTTAATTTTCTTTGTAATCATTCATATTTTGTGCCTTTGCTTTCTTGAACTGTACTACTTTGCAGTTGGAGTCAAATGGAACAGTGCTGTCAACTGATTGGAAAGAAGTAGGATCAAAGAAGGTAGAAGGCAGTCCACCAGAAGGTATGGAGTTGAAGAAATGGGAGTATTGATTTAGTACCCAAATAGTCATATGAGCTGATGCTTGTGAGAGTACAAATTCATTTAGTGTTTGGTATTTCCATTGTCATTTGTCTCCTCCTAACCCATGGGAAAGAAATTCTGTAATATCTATTTCTTGTTATTAATACTCTGTTTGTTTAAGATAGATTACTTTGCGGGAGAATGACTTAATTTGCATTTGCTGTGTGGAAGTGGATTTTATTTCGTTGGTATATTTTGATATAATTAATGGTAAACTTATGATGAAAGCCAGATTTTTAGTTTTATTTGTGAATTATAGGTTGGAAAATTAAGTATGAAGATTTGCTAGAATTAGATGATACCCTTTAAGCATAACATTCGAAATGTTCATTCTTTTTTCCATTTTCCAATTATGTTGGCATCTTCGATTCCTTCACTGCCCAGTCATGGGGAATCTTGGGTAGCCAGTAACTTGTGATAGTGGTTTCAAAAAGATCATGATTTAAAGTGACTCCAGTAAGTTGTAAGTTCTCTCATTAAAAGGGAACTCAACTAGAAGCCATAACCAGTGGATTCTCAACCAATCTATGGTTTCTGGTCGAGTTCATATTAAGGAGGGAAATAAAGGTTTTTTTGGAGTGACTTTAAATAATGACCTTTTTTAATCGACTATCGTAAGTAACTAAGCTATCCTAGATTCTCCAATGACTCGGCAGTGAAGGAATTGAAGATGTCAATGTAATCGGAAGATAGGGGCGTTTGGTAGCTGGCATTTTGTCGGGTTTTTGGCAAATTAAATTTTTCTAAATTTTAAATTTTCGGATATTATTGTAAATTGAATATTTTTAACATATTTCTGAAAATTGAGATTTTCAGACAAAAAAAAAATTTCCTTTATCAAACACCCCCTAGATTCTATTATCGCCTTTAAATGAGGGGATAGGTTTTGTATGCTAAGCTAGGGCAGAAGGAGAGTCAACCAATGTTACCCTGATCAATAACATAATGAGAAAACGGGAGATAGAAACACTGTTTCCGCTTAGATACTGTTATTAAATTCGGATCCGTGGTTGGGTTAAAGTAGTGAGTTACTGATTCAATTAGTGAATTACTTGCTGAATTAGTCAAATTAAATTCATATAAAATTATATAATAAATATAATAGTAATAATAATATTATTAAAAAAATGATGTTGGCTTAGTGATAAACCTCCAATGTTTTAAAGACTGAGGGAGGAGGAGTTTGACTACTCACGACTGCAACTTTACCAATATTTTGTATATAACTTCAAAAATTCAATATCGGTTCGATGCCGCTTGAACCTGATAGTTGAACCGGTCGATCCAATGCCAGTTTTGGAAGATGAAATGAATGCCCATTGCATAAGTTTGTTTTTTATTTTTATTTTGATAATGGTAAATACTAATGAAAGATTTCACTTTCAATTCAATAAAAGCATATGAATGGTTTTATTAGAAGACAATGATCTAAATTTGGACCTTTTAAATCATAGAAGTTTTGAAGTCATGTCAAAAATTAATTATTCCAAAAATTTAAATTGTTATATGAAGAGAGATAAATGATTATCTTATATCTTAACACAACCACAGCAGGTCAAGCCATCCTCATCGTGACATCCACTACTCCTAAGCCCTTTTATAATAATAAATTTGATCAGTTTTACTTGTTCGGTCAGGGAACTCTGAAGACTGAATTATAATCAATTAACAAATTCATAAATGTTTGTATATTATGTTTATAACAAATAAACTCAATATAATTGCATCAAGTGAAAATAAAAATAAAAATGCTGCACATTATCAAGAAGACGGCGCCAATCTATCAAGTACACGAGCTAATTGCTAGATAGTTTGACAAAAATAAAGCAAAAATTAAGATTTCTTGATCACTATATTTTTTATTTTGTTTTTTTCATAACAAGATCACTATATTTTTTAAGTGTATAGACATATGTAGAAAAACAAGAATCATAAAAATTATAAACATGAGAATAAAATTAAAATGAAATTACCATTCCCATTTATTTAAAAAAAAAAATTTATTTCAGTTGGATATTTAATTTTGTACATTGGCACAATGAGTTTGTCGTCCTTTATTATTTTCCCGTTTCTGTTACTAAATTATTCTTAATATAACGCTTCATCTTTGCCATATATTTCATATATCACACAATATAGATATTATATTAAACATGCAAGATTTAAAATAAAATCTCGTGGTAAAAAAGAATGGAGGTTCAAATCTTCTTCTTCTTCAAAACATAATATTCAAATCTAGGAGATGTAATGAATTGGGTTAGGGCAAACTTTGGTCTAAATAAATCAAGGCTATAAAATATATTTTGTAAGTATTCTGACTTAACCCATTAATCTAATATGGGTTAAATTATAAGTACGATATAACGTATAAACCTATAGATTATTTAAGTCTATCAGACCACCAATACCTATAAAGAATTTGGAAATAAATAAAATAATATTACTTTATTAATTAAAATCATTTAAATAATTATTTATTTTAAAAAATGACTTATAAGCTTATCAGTCTTGTAAAAATAAGTCTGTGACTTATTTTTTAAATATGCCTTCTATAAGATTTGAAATTATTTTATTTTATTGAATACAATACGCCAAATTTAATCAAATGTAAGGTGGGTCATAGGTTGGGGTGAAAGTGGGCTGGGTTGGGCCAAGCTTTGCCCCGAAAAGCTCAAGCCTATGTAAAAGAAATTTAATTTAGCTTGGCCCAAGCCTAGTATGAGTCTAACTTTTAGCCTGGTTTGACCCGTTTATAAAAAAATAAATGGTCTGCCTTGGCCTGTTAGCCTGTTAATTTTTAACTTCCAAGCAGAACCATGAATCAACTTTACAAAGTACTCAAATTCTGTTGCTACACCAAAAATTATAATTTCAATGTCCATACAGAATCATGAATCATAACAAAACTCATACAATATGCATTTAAGTTATTTTCAAAAGCAAAATGCTCAAACTAAATAACATATATTTCATCAGATCCAACAAATAAATCCACTCTATGTAAATTAAAATAACTACATGAGTCCAACAAACACATCATGATACTTGTAGTAAGTATAACCTCTCCCAAAAATATTTTAATATATTCATATACACAATCTAACATATTGATATGTTGGTTCCTCCTATATAAGAAATAAAGTAAGATTTCTATTAAAACATAATCGAATATAATTAAGTTATAAATAATTGCAATTGATTAAGTTTATATCTTTTGTTTTTTCTTCAAGGCATACTTACTCTCTCTATTTTGTAAGCAAGGCATACTTACTCTATTTTATTTTATTTAAAATAAATTTATATAGGCCGGCCTCTAGGCTTATAGGCCTGACCTTTCGAAAGTGAGCCTACGGCCTTTTAATTAAACAGGCTTTTTTATGGTCCAAGCCCGGCCTATTATACAAAATATACTAGGTCAGGTCTGGCCTAATATAGGCCGAGCCGTAGGCCCTTGTAGGCCAGCCCGACCCAGTTTCACCCCGAGTGATAGGTCTTTGATATGTCATGTCACCTATTTACTCTTCTATTGAGATCTCTTTAGTATGTGCCCTCCGCCCACCCTGTGAGTATATGTTTTATTAGGAATTACAAAGTTAAATATATAAAATAGAAACATCTTAAAATATGACTGACTAGCCAAAGGGGTGGCAAAACATGTGAGCAAATCGGGTTTGTGTATGTCAACACTCACTTGCAGGGATAATATGTTCAACTTAAACAAGACACATTTTTATTCATGGGTCAAAAATTGAAATTCGGACACGATCCGCCGTAGGTCATGCGGGTTAACTCGCAAAAAAAAAAATTGTCTTTTTCTAAAAAAATTAAAAATAAAAGGGAAAATGTTAATAAAATACGCGAATAGACCTATGACCCACAAATAGGTATGTCAAAATCACCAAAATTTCAAAAAAAAAAATTAATTTTTTACACAAATTTGCGGATTGACACGCAGGTTAACTCATGACACGATGGGATATTAATTCGTGTCATTTACCTAACTCGTACACAACCCACATTTTCACGTGTCATGTCCAGGTCGACCCGCGAGTCATGACATGTTTTGCCATCCCTACCTACCCATAGCCCAATGAGCAAAGTACATTCAATAGTCTGCTTTAAAAGATCGAAGACCTACCCATTCAATGACTTTGACACCAAATATTCCCAAAAGAGGAAAATATTTTCGGTACTACAATTTTTTGAATACTCGGTACTTTTTTTACCACTTGATACATTTTTTGCCAAATATGAAAAAAATAACATATTTACACTACCTATGCCTTTATGATTATTTCCTTCGTTCTCCTCTTTTTTCCATTTTAGGAAAGAAAATACCTACGGTGCATTTGCTCCTAAAAAAAATATTGTACTCTCAAGTTGGGTTAAAGGGAAAATAAAATTACATACATTATTTAGTGGTGTCAACTTAAATCTAACACCAACAATATGAACACGGCACAAAATTTGTATTCATGTGTATCATGCTTGTGTTGATCAAAAATTGACATAGAAAAAATGTTCATAGTAATGGTAATCATTGGTATTTGTATTGGGTACCACTAGGGATAGCCTAGTGGTGTTGGGTGTGTTTAGGTTGTATTAGGATTGCTGTTCGATTCCCGTGTATCTCCAAAAATAAATAAATTGATATTTATATTGGCAGGAAATTAATCTATTTATTATAATTTATAATTATAGATTTACCCCACTTTTATTTATGAATTCAAGGTTATTTACATAATTGTTACTCAAAAAGTAAAATTAAGAAGTTATTTGTGTTCGTATCATATTATTTCATGTAATAAACGGGTCATGTTAGTGTCAACCGTTTCAACACGAACAATAATTTGTAATGTATTCAAATTGAGATTTTTTTTTTGTGTCGAATTTGGATGGATTCAAACACGATTGCCAACTCGAAATGCTACATGGAATGACATAATTATTTTTCAATAAAATATACGCCTCAAGCAAGATGAACATTCTACACCATGATAATTCAACTCTCCATATTGATAAATAAGATTTCAAAGATTTCTTTCCTCTTTCAACAACATTATGTGGTGAATGAAATTAACATAAAACATGTTTGTCTAGTTATAGTAAAAATAGCTCAAAGGAACATGTTCTTGTATGTCTACATATACTGCAAATAGATAACTAGTATTTACAGCCTCAGTTCAGAAGACATTGACGTCCAGCACTCTGAATTTTTCCAAGCATGTGCAAGGAGAGTGATACAGACCAACCAGAAAATAAATCTCACACACAATGGATTTATGGAAAAGAAACACAGATCTGTATATAGATGTATCTATATTTGTATTACAATATGAAAATAGTAACAAATCAACAACAATTTAACAAGAAAATGGAAATATAATGAACTAGAAATGCTATAACAGAAAGGGAAATAGTGTAAGATAACCCTAGAGCAATTATAGAGGCTCTAGAATCTCCCAATCACCAAAGAGGTGCCCAAAGTTCCAAATCCCAAAGATACTTTCATCCTTATACTATTTCCTATTTATACTAATTATTTCCCTTCATTCCAGTGTTGTTTCTCACGTGTGACACTAACAGAATTGTCTTCCACTCATATTTGCTTCTAACTGTCTTGCTGACTCAGCTTCTTCTAGAATATACCTTTAGATGTGGTTTAAGGGTGGTATCCTATCAATACTCCCCCCTTTTAAGCACCTTGTCCTCAAGGTGCAGTTCAGTCAACTAAGACCCCCTGGGTCCCACTGCTTAAAGTATAGGGACCAACTGATGTGTAAGGAAATATCGGGATCCCATTGCCCTTCTTTGTGGCCAAGTCCCTTGCATTTACAACCCTGAAGTTGACGTTTAATCAGGTCTATTGATTCAACCTGCTTTATTATTGGCCATCTAGGATGCCGCTTGGCTGGTGGAGGAATTACGATAGTTGCCAAAACTGATTAACCTTTGACTAGTTTTTTAACATTTGATGTCGAAGAAAACATGTCAGCATATAATAATATGTAATTCTCAACTAAGAAGTATTTAGAACATCTTTACATGGGTTACCGTCAACACTGTTAAAGACAACACTAGCAGGATAGCGAAGACATCCGATAAATTGCCATCCCTTGCAGCTACAGTCCCAATGATCCATGTCAACAAAATCAATAAATTATCCACAGACCTCAAATGCATTACCTTGTCCAAGTAATACTGGAAGTGAACCAGCATTTAGTATTTCCTTTAGGAGCATTTTCTCCTTGGATGGCGTCAATTTTATCATCCTTTGAGATTGCAGTTGTCGTGTATAGATTGTTGTCATCATCTTGCCCAATAATACATCAATCATTGAGAAATCTGCAATTGGCGCCATTGCTGCCCAGGTGTTGGTATTGCTAATTTCAGCTCCCTCCCGTGATGTTAGGGGCTTCGTCTTACCATTGCCAATGTCAAGTGTGAACCTGCAAATGGCACCTTTGATGTCGAGCATAACCAGGGGTATGGGCACGACTTCTGTGTACCATCTAAGTTCCAAATCTGTCCACCTCAACATCCCATAGCCACTCAAAACTTCTAGGGACACCTCTTTCTGGTTGTTTGAACTGAGTGCGCAGCCGCAGACCACCACCTCGGGATTCATCAAGCTGATTTCGTCTTCTACCCATGTGAAATTCAGTAGGAGCATAATTATTGATCCATTTCGCTGGTTGGCCGAGCTAAATGCGCAGACTATCACCTCGGTGTCAGACTTGTTTGATCTGAACGTGTTGCTCACCACCTTGTAGCCATTCAAATTGTAGATGACAAGATAGTCATGCATTGTTGGATTTGGGTTTAAACCTGGATACGTGTTTGCAGGTGTGGATGAAATACATGGTTTGGTATCTGCTAGTTTGAACGTCGTTTGGGCTTTCTTATTAGCAATTGAATCTGGATGAATAAAAAATGAAAGACCCCTCCAGTTGGGTAACTTGGGCTTTAGTGACGGGTAAGTGGACATTTGGGCCTCACGATCCTTTAAGGCAACAGATTGGCCCATTTCCATCATTCTCTTCTTTACCCTAATTTTTTTATCCTCTCTTAGCGCAATTCGCAGCAACTTTCCCTCCACCTTAGTGTGCTGCAAACTCGTCTCCTTAATCTCAGGAATACCCACCTTAGTGTGCTGCAAACTCGTCTCCTTAATCTCGGGAATACCCACATATAGAGGTTTGGGTAATGGAGGTGGATGCTTCATCTTCTTCAATGGTTGTGGCTTCGATGGTTCATGTGTCCCCTTCGGCAATGTCTTCCCCTCATCTATGGCTTCCTCCACATTCCCAATTTTTGTATCTCTTTCTTTCTCTCTTTGAACCGCGAGTAGGTTTTCCACTTCTTTGTGAACAACGTGGTTTGTTTGTGGTGCCAAGAGATCCCAATCGATTTTTGTTGCCTGTCTCACCTCCATGGTTTTCGTCTTCTCCTTCTGAATTTTGATTTCTTCCTTGTTCGCCACATGCTTGTTCTCGGCTGTCGTTGTTTCCTCCGAAAAGAAATCTCGCTGCACTTTTATTTCTAGTTTTGGAAGCGTTGGTACTGCTTCCTCTTCCCGCATTTCCATCATCTCTTATCCTCGGAATTTTTGCACCTCCTCCTTGTACGTGACCTCTGTGAGATTGAGACTTTGTCTTCTGGAGAAGTTTATCAAGAAGTCTGAGTATCTCTTTATGGTTTTCTTCAACTTGCTTCTCCCTTTTCTTCCAATCTTCATATCTGTTTTCCATATCTTTTCTTTTTCTTTCAACCATTCTGTTTCTGACTCTAAATTCACATGCTCTGCTCCGGCCTTATCATCCTCCAAGCAAACCTCAGGCTGAAATTCCTTGAAGAAAGCTTTTAAAAATGTCCACCAACTAGCTTTTGGGTTATGCCAAATCCATAATCGGTACCAGATGCGAGCCTGACCGGTGAACCGCTTCACAGCTTCCATTTGTTTTTCATTGTCTGAAATTCCATATGCTTTAAAATACTGCTCAGCCTGGATGGACCATCCCCACACATCTTCTTCATCGAAAAATATAGAAATTCTGATTTTGCGAAATTGCTTTTCCATTTTTATTTTTATTTTTTCAAAGCTCCCCAGATCAGAGAGCTCTGATACCAATTGATACAGACCAACCAGAAAAGGGTTTGTTTGATTGAGTTCTGATTTTTTTATTCTTAAAACTGTTTTGTAAAATAGTTATGGAAACAGTTATTTTCTATATTTTTTTCTTTTTGAAAGTTAAAAACCAAAACAGAAAACAAAAACAACTCATACATGTTCTCTAAATTTGATTTTAAAAACAAAAAAATAGTTATAGTTTTCGAAACATTTTTTACAAAACAGATCTTACCAAACGAATTTTTTTATTTTTTTTGTTCTGAAAACTAAAAAACTGTTTTCCAAAACAGAAATCAGACAGAGCCTCTCACAAACAATGGATTATGGAAAAGAAACACAGATCTGTATATAGTTATATATCTATATTTATTACAATATGAAAATAGTAACAACTCAGAGACAATTTAACAAGAAAAGAGAAATATAATGAACTAGAAATGCTATAACAAAAAGGGAAATAGTGTAAGATAATTCTAGAGAAGTGCCCAAAGTTCTAAGACTCAGCTTCTTCTAGAATATTATGTGCTCGAAGAATTATGAGCATTTCTGTTGTTCCCAATAAGCACATCTAGTCGGGGTGTGACACACTGGTTGGTCGGACTGGTTGTGGACCTTGTGGCCTTGAATTTGAACTTCGAACTGGTGGTTGTGTTGGTGCAATAATTCGCTGCCTAACATCATCTGAAAACTGCCGACCTGAAAGGCTTCCACGCATTCGTTGAGTAGAACGCCAATTCTGCTCTGATTGCAAATTGATTAATTCATCAGGCCTAGAAACTGACTGCACCGTTCCTCCCAGATTTCCTCTTTGCTCTCCTGTTAATCCACGTGTGGCTGCTAAGGAAGCTTGACTTTGAACTGAAACGGATGGTGACTGTCTGGCAACCTGGGCAGCAGCCATACCCCTAGCTTGTTGGCTATTTGCAGGAGCTCCAGCTGCCTGAAAAATCCCAACTTGAGAACTACCTTGTCTGGCAGCCTGCATAACCCTGGCTTGTTGACTATTTGCAGTGGCTCCAGCTGCCTGAGTACTACCTTGCCTGGCAACCTGCGGAGCGGCTATAACCCTAGCTTGTTGACTATTTGCAGTGGCTCCAGCTGCCTGAACAATCCCAGCTTGAGAGCTACGTTGCTGGATGTGGAACCGTGGGGTATTTGATGATCGCATAGGTTGCGCTGACCGTGGATTCAGAGCTTGCTGAAGGTGAGGATTTCTATATTCACGAAACAAACCAGATGTTCTGTATTGGTTTTGCATTTGACTTGCTGCTGATATATTAACTGGTGGCACTCGGCTCTGAGTTCAATGAAAAGTAAAGCATGAGTACAAGAGTCATAAACACTAACACATATAAAAGTGAGGTTCAACTTAATTAATAGATGAAACATTACAGGCATCAATGACTATTACAATATGAGAAATGAAGAATCAAAGACCAGTTCATCAAGTATAATTAATGCTGAAAGATAGCTGGAGAAAGACTGCAATGAAAATAGGACCCTAGTTCTATAATTTCTTTGAAAAAACAAATTAATGTTACAAATTCATTCTTTCTTGAAACCTAATTTCTGAGGGCAAGTTTTGGAGCAGCTCTTTGTGACCAGAAGATTATATATCGAGTCTGAAAAACAGTCTCTTTACAAAAATACAAGAGTAAGGATGACAATGGACACTCACCCCTACCCCACTAGTCAGAGAGCCCAGTGCACCGTGAGGATTGCCCTATGAAACCTAATTTATGATTTCCCACAGACCATTTTGGATATAAAAAACATTAACTTGGTTGATCCTAAAATGATTTTTCCAACAAAATTCAAGTTCATAGCATTTTTCTTTCATGTATGAGCGTGACTCAGTAGTCATTTTTTTCCTTAAAAGAAAGCACATCATATCCACACTGAAAAAATTTAAGGAACAACGACAAGTTGTTATCTGAAGTGGGGATCAAACAGAAGTCCAGGGGAGCTACCAAGAGAAAATTGTTCACTATGCATCCCCAAAACTGCGCACCCAATAAAAGGAGTAATAACAGAACACTAATAAATCAAACCTGTGTTGCTGAGTGATGCTGCAATGTAGATGAATTTACACCCGAGACCTGAGGCACATTCATTGGGGATCTAGAAAAGTGTTGCTGTCTTTCCGTATCACTCAATATGGCATTGAGACCATCTGCAGAGGCTGGGTTAGACAATGAAATGTGAGGAGTAGCAGAACTACTGCTGGGTAGCAAGGAACACAAATTAGTTACTGAATTTTGCTGTGGTCTCAATGCCTGAGATTGGACTGGGAGGGCCTGAACAGCTACTGGAGTCCTATTAATATGTCTTGGTACTGAAGATGACCTCCCATACTCGTTAACAACTGAATTCATGTTCAACTGCATCTGCAAAATATTTAGTGCAGAATATTGATTATGCACAGCAGAGTTAGCAGCAAGGTTATTGTCATGACCCTCAGCTTCCGGATGAAATGCAGGAGAAACAGTATCAGGCTGAACGTGACACTCAGAGACACCAACTGTCGAGGTATCAGACCTACCACTGGCAAGGAAAACTCCAGACCAAAATTCATTTTCTAGTTGAGCAGTAACACTTTGATTAACACCAGTACAGTTCATCCCCAAGAAAGGTTTTCTATCTGCAGTTTCACAGGCGTCCATTATCTCCAAATGATCATCATCGTTGGTGAGGTCCAAAACATTGGGAACAGTACTAGGAGAGCAAGTAGATTCTTGCGGTTCAGTCTGTTCCTTCTCACAATTGCAGCCCTTGTTCTGCATCTTATCCACATCCCGATCATTTTCCAAGACTTCCTTCCACGATCCATTAGCAAGAATAATCACTTCCACAATGTTCTCACCAACATTTTTCAGGATCTGTATTTAAAAAAAAAAATGAGGTTTATTTTCCTTTTCCTTTTCCTTTTCAACCTTTCCTTTATCCCTACGATCAATTTGGTATACCCTTTAAAAGTGTCAGGGGAGGGGAGGGGAGGGATTAGGGATGAGAATAATTAAAAAAAAATCAATCCCCATTAAACGCCGACTAGCGAGGGTAAAAGTGAGGGAAATACTTGTACATAATCTTACCCTTACATTTTTGCAAAAAGGTTATTTCCCAAATTTGAACCCATGACCTTTTAGTCACAAAAGAGCAACTTTACCAATGCTCCATGCTCACCTTTTAAGGATGAGATAAATACGAAAAACTAATCACCAAAACTTTCTCTCCCAATTTTAAGGTGATACCAAACTGACTTTAGGGGTGAGATGAGAAACAGAAGGTAACTCAATTGAAGGATTAAACTACTAAATCAACTTGCCTCAACCATGTTTCGGTCAAGACGAATATCCACATAGCAGACATACTGATTGCAATGAGGACAGCGCCAGGATGGCCTCCTTGAATTTATTTTAATGAAGTTGTCAAAGTCAAAACACTACAGAAAAGAGACAACAGAAATACGTGAGGAAGAGGGAAACAAACAAACAGAGAATATATAAACACATTAACCACACCCACAGACCTAGAGCTATGAACCACATCATAGAATTTTCACTTTATCATAAGGTATTATCTTACCGTACCGTCATTTAAGCAAGATTTAGTAATTTTTAACTTTAGTTGTGCAAACTAAAACATTACAAACCATACACCAGAGAATGGCATAATTTGGAGCGAAAAATTACTTAATTGCATACAATAGACTTCTAAAGCCACATTTGCTACTTATGGTAAGCAACACATATACTGAATCAGCAACCACCCTCAGATTCTCCGTATTATGTGATGCTAATACAGGAATCACTCACCTGGAAATGTTTGCATAAACGCCCTTTAACAGGAGTCTTGATACGTGTAAAGCTGTTTTATAAAGATGAGACACAAAGGATTATCAACATTTATCAAAAACAATGTTAAAGGAACAGAACGATTATCAACAAAAAAGTGAAAACCAATACTTTAAGGATAACTGAATAAATGCTCTTAGCATAACCTGCATAGTAAAGCATTCCATTGAAAGTAAGAAAACAATAAGCTACCAAATAAACATAAGAGAAGCCTGCAGAACAATAATACTTTCAAGATTATTGTTAAACGTTTAACGCTAAAAATTGGTACTGAAATTACTAGAGGTGTCAGATACTGTAGTTAACAACTTATTTGTCCAATTAGCTTGCTGCTCTCACAGAAGGCATAAATGAAGGTCCAAGAACTAATACCAATTACCAAGCAGGAGGAGCCATATACATATACATAAAAGACACATAGCAGATCAAAAATCTTCTAAAACTAATACATGTGTAAAGGTCTCATTCTCAGCATTCGACAATAAGGTAGTAGCTGACAAAAAAGAAGGCCAGGGTTAGAAAGTGTTACGGCTCTGGATTCTTCTGAGATTTATATTTGCAGAATAGAAAGGAAGAATGAAAGAAAAATGGAGATTGAAGGAATGAATATCTGTTTATTGATGAAAAGAATAATAGAACATACAAGAGACACTTGTCAAGGGACAATCCCCTTGTAATTGAGCTTTCTCAACCAATATTCAGAAAAATACCATTTTGTCCAATAAGAGGACAACACCTCCCTTTTATACAAATTATACCAACACACCTAACTAACGAACCACCTCCCAACTAATTTTCTAATCAAAGGGTATATTCTCTGGGGAGGAATATCCTTCCCTCCCTAATACAAATCATATAAATACCACCCGCCAATGCAACAACCTTGTCCTCAAGGTTTGAAGTCCCAAAACTAATACAAAAATGTATGCAGATACTATAGGGATGCATCCCCAATCAGTGGTGTTGCCACTGAAATAGAAGCTGAGCTACCAGCTCTCTCTCTCTGTAGCACCATGTGTGTATCCCCAATCAGTGGTATTGCCACTGAAATAGAAGCTGAGCTACATGCTCTCTCTCAGTAGCACCGTATCTCTCTTTGTAGCACCGTGTGTCCCTAGTGTTGGGGCATAAAAATGATGCACAGTCTCCACATGTAAACACTTCTTCGAGGATGCCCTTTTGCTAGATCAAGGCCCACCATAGTTTCTCCAACATTATTATCAATGTAACCAAGGAGAGGTCGATACACAGTAAACACAACTAGCTGCTGCGAATTTAATGCCCGGGATGACTTCTGATTTGCTTGTGTCTTTGCAAGTGAACAGTCCAAAGCTTTGGCCCTTAACTTTATACTTGACCCTTCAACAAAGTATGCAAAACCAAATCTGCTTCTTCTTGTCCAACTCTAGCAGTATTGAAATCATGTGAGATTATGATATCTCCACTAGTATCACAAAATTCCTTCTATCATAATTGTGGCACATTTTATATCCTGAACTATGAGGGTAATGAAGATATTTGTGATTTTGTGTCCACAAAATTTAGCAACCACTCTACTGTTGACTCTTCGTACATGTCAAGGTTGAGTTGCTCTTTAGCCTCTAGAGCTTCCTCCCGCTCTTCATTGAACAATGTAGCATAAGGATCTAATTTCCTGTCCTTGTCTTTTCCAAGAATATGAAGCATCGCTGGGGAGGAAACAACATGGCCTTGGTGTTGATGTCACTCAAGGTTTAGGTTAGGACGGCTTTGCTTCTTCCTTTGTTGGCCATTAGGATTGAGACGATAATGACTTTTGTGATTTTGATATTGCATAATAACTACGACATGGCATAGAGTGGCTCAACTATTCCATCTTTCCGATGTTTAACTTACCAACATAATCCAAGGAAGCGACACCCACTACGGGTTGGAACACTCCCTTCGTATAGGGTCCACTTCGGCCCAGTTGGAGAACCCACAAGTGACGCCATAAAGGTTTGTCACATTTTTTATTACCCATAAGTTTCCCTATTTCCCAACTTTCTTCACCCTACCCCTTACTAACCTTATATTGGGCTTGGCCCATTAGTAGCGATTTGAGACCTGCTTTACAGCATAAGTCCTACTCTTCCGTCTCGACCTCGTCTTTCAATATTATTCCCGTGCATAACCGGTAGTGCTCAACTAAAAGTGACCCCCAATCCTCTGCATGTGGACTCAACTCCGGAAATTCCAATAGTGGTAGGATTGCTAATGGATCATGTAAAATTCCTATCCCCATGGCTGATGTTGCTGATTTCATTTTTCTTTGCTCCACCACTGTATTATCAAGACAGCCATCCGGGATCAGCAAAGGAGGCTTGACCCCAAGTCCCTATTGCCAATGAAGCGTCCTCCATCTTAATGGATAATTTTAATTTTGTTGGCTTTGGTGGAGATTCCTATTTCTCTTCGCCATACGTTGTTTTGCCTTGTTCTAAATTTTGAATTTAGTGACGCATCGTTTCATCTCTATTCTTGATACCTTGTACTGATTTCAAATCCATCTCATATTGTGCCTTCTCCAACATTTTTGTTTCTTTTCTATCTTGGTGCATGTTTTTGCATCAAAAACATTCATTATAGTAAAAAACCATTTCTCCACCCCAGGTTGTGTCTTCTTAATTTCAGAGAGTGTGGTTCCTCCTCCTTTTCTTCACCAGCCACCAAGGTTGTCAAACTCGAGATTCTACGCAAACTCGGAAGGGTGAACCAAAATCGTAAATCACATAATCGTAACACGGATCATAGAATCGTAACACGGATCATAGAATCGTAACACGAGATACAAATTATATTTTTATATATATATGCATATATAAAGTAATATAATAAGCAAGTAAAACGAGAAAAAAAAAATGAAATAAATCGACGAAGGTAGAAAAAAATAAACAGAGAAAAAAAATCAACGAAGGTAAACAAAGGCAGAAACGAAACGAAACAAAGGCAGCGCAGAAGAGATTGAGACAGAACACCAACCGGCGACGGCAAAGGCAAAGTTGTGGGCGAAGACACGACGACAAAGCAGCGGACGGAGCATGTGGAGAAGGCACGCAACGGCCAACAAGGAAGGACGACCAGAGTTGGAGAAGACGGAGGAGCGCAGCCAAGATACCGATGGTAGAGCAGGAGTCGTCGTCTCTCACTAAGCAGAAACATTGGCGGCTGAAACCATGTATTTAGGGTTTTTTGTATTAAAAAAACCCATTTATGCGATGGATTTCGGGTCAAAAATTTGGGTCCACAAGTCACACTGTTTTTGGTTGAATCGTTGAACTCGTACGAGCTTACGAGTTTGCCGAAAAACACGGCGTTTCTACCGTGTCAGTGCCAAAAACGAGTTCACAGTGAATCGGGATCATTGAGGGGATTCAAAAGCGTAAACTCATGCGAGTTTACGAGTTTACGCGCGAGTTTGACAACCATGCCAGCGAGTACTATTTGTGTCTTCACCAAAGTCTTCATCATCTTCTTGAGGTCTGACATGGTGGAATCTGAACTATCCCTTTTGCCTTGACTCTAGGTTGGCTCATCAGAATACTCTGTACTATTCTTATCAACTCCCTCCAATTTCTGGCTGTTTTTCTTTCTGAGCCCTTCGATAGATTTCTCCAGAGCTTCCACCCTCACTTTAATGTAACCCATGTTGATGAGATCTGGCAAGTTGGACCACTTGTTATAGCTTTGGATTCTTCAGAGATTGATATTTGCATAATAGAAAGGAAGAAGGAAAGAAAAATGGAGATTGAAGGAATGAATATCTGTTTATTGATGAAAAGAAGAAAAAGAACGTACAAGAGACACTTCTCTTGCCAATGGGGCACTCCCCTTCTAACTGAGCTTTCTCAACCAATATTCAGAAAAATACCACTATGTCCAATAGAGAGGACAGCACCTCCATTTTATACAAGCTAAACCAACACACCTAACTAACTAACCAGCTCCCAACTAATTTTCTAATCAACGGGTATATTCTTTGGTGAGGAATATCCTTCCCTTCCTAATAAAAATCATATCAGAAAGTAACACATTAAAATAACGTCCAAGGTAAGAAATATTAGAGATTAAGAGTAGAAAAGAATGAGAAATAGATTGCATATTTCTGGAAGACTAGGTAGAAATTTGAATATTAATAATAATGACCATTTGCTAGCAAAACACCTTTAGGAAAATGAAATCAGGATAAAAAGAAAACTTCAAAAATAAATATGTTAGATTTATCTATATATTAGATTAGATGGGTTAAAGATTTCTTATGTTACATGAGAAAAATATCTTCTCCTACACACACAACAAACATGTGGGTCCCATTGAAAAGAGGAAAGAGAAAAAAAAAATAGTGGGACCATATGTTTGTTGTGTGTGTAGGAGAAGATATTTTTCTCATGTAACATGAGAAATCTCTAACCCATATTAGATAGTACGTTAACTAATTTGAACTAGACAGCACATGGTTTGGTGCATTCACATCTACCACAAGCAGAAATAGAACATGAGTTCCATTAAATTAAAAATAAAAACAATAGCACTGACTGAATAAACTATTATTATGAACCAACTCTTGCAAAAGCTTAAGCTGTTAGATAAAGACACATGCAAGAGCCCTTTAGCCGTGAAATGTGGACAAAGCATATATCCACCTACTTATGCTGAAATTAAACTTTTTTATTAGAAGAATGGAGGCAGCAAGGACTTATCTATAGACCACTTTGGTTATAGCAGTCCTTTTACCATGTCGCAAACCAACTTTCCCAGATGCTTAAACTATTAGGGAAGGACACATGAATGGTTTGAATTACATTTCTAACATGCCCTCTCACTCAAGAGCTCTTAAGGCTCGAAGCGTCAATAATGCACAAGCCTAAAAGAGTAATATCAATATGTCACAAGTCGAATATAATATAAATATGTTAAAAAAAAACCACTTTACCAATTTACCAATCATGTGTCTTCACCTAATAACTTAAGCTTTAGGGAGAGTTTCTTCATGACATATTACATCTCTAACAACTATAAAAATTAAGACTAGAAATAAGCTAGCTAAAGTGGAATTCAACATGGTACATCTGACTTTCTACAATGAACACATAAAGCTAGAGTAGTTCTAACTAAAATTTCAACACAAACGTAGCCAAATAACTCTGAAAAGGAAACTACGTTTGACCAAAACATTAGTAGACCATCACTATGTAAATTGTGAACAGATACAAAGCATAAGAGCATGAATCACTAACTTTCTCATTCTTCAAGTTCAAGGTCAGTCAAGGGCAATATTTTGGATGGACCAGATCTAAAGAGAGTAAAAGACTAAAATGGATCCCAAATAAAAATGACAATCTATGGTACTAATATGCCCAATCTGAAGATGAGAAAACAAGCCACAGATAAAACAAAGGAAGTGAGAAAGAAACAGTAGTCAGAGTCATGAACAAAGAAGATCATAGCATACCTTATGGGACAATTAAGTGAAATTTGCGATGGCCCCTCAATAATATCTGAATCTAATAACATATATAAAAGAAAAGAATCATGCCCTAGCATTTACCAATCGAAATGGAAAAAAGATAACATGAATTATGAATGTTGGACTAACAAGAATAAGATGTAGAATTTTTTTAGGGAACAGTTTATCCTAAGTATCCAAATTATACCTGAATCAATTGAGGTAACAGCAGGATGAACATAATCTTGGAGAGGTGGACGCTCAAGCAAGGATGTGGCACTCATATAGGCAACAAGTATAACATAATTACCTTGACAATGATAATGATTACAGTACGGTAAGATGCATACGTTGAAAGCAAGGATAATAGGAAAGAAAACACTAGTTTTAAATGCTCACCACTGAACTGGCCCACAGCTTGAAGAAGATTTGTCCCATATTGAAGCGTACCAGTCACATTAGTTGGCATCTGTGGTCCAGAGTCCTGAGAAATAAAATGACATAGATAAGAAATTGCTGTCACGCCATTGAAAACTTACAAACATAAAAAGTTTTAGAATTTATCTTTAAACATACAAACAGACCATTTCAAAATTAACCCTTTTCTTTACTCCTTTTCCATTGAGAAGAAAACTACAACAGATGCAAAAAAAGTCAATCAGCATCCATGTGGAACCCCTACACTTAATTAAAATAAAAAGTAAAAAGCAACCATACTTCACTTGCTGAGGACTGATGAGGCATGCAGATGTCTCAATGTTATCAGTTTGTACCACCAATAAGTGCTGCAAATTGAAATATGCAATTATGCATTACAAATTAGATGTACAAAAGCCAAAACAAAAACCAAATAAAGACAAAGATTAAGAGGTGTCTTCAAATCAACATCAACATAAAAAATACCTATATCCCAAACTAGTGGAGGTCAGCGATGTGTGAACCCAATTAGAAAGCAACAAAGATTGAGGAAACGGGAAAAAAATAATAATAAAAATAAGAGAAAATAGTAAATTAGAGAGAAAGATAAATAAATAAATATGGGGAGCAAGACCTAAAAAGGGTCGTTTGGAACATAGGAAAAAACGAATCTATCCCACCACGCAACAAATAGCTTTACTACACCCCAAAAGAAGAGGGATTCACAGGTTCAGATTTGCATCAAGTTTTGAAAAGTTAGGATACTTGAAATATACCCACACTTAAGTTAATAAGAATAATTAAAATGAACTAGACAAGTCATTTATATACAAAA
This sequence comes from Gastrolobium villosum, assembly GCA_032173675.1. Classification (NCBI taxonomy): domain Eukaryota; kingdom Viridiplantae; phylum Streptophyta; class Magnoliopsida; order Fabales; family Fabaceae; genus Gastrolobium; species Gastrolobium villosum. Next base: position 56,199 of record JAVKPL010015035.1, on the reverse strand, counting down.
AGAAAGCAACAGTTCCAGACTTTTTTTTGGTAGAGAATGAGATTAGAACTTTGTTGATGTATCATGCTTACAAAAACAAGTCATTTCAAGGGATTCTTACAATTTCATCTTGCAGATGTTCACACTTTGCAATATTAAAGTCAACAATAGAAGCTCCATAACCAGGCTGCATTGCATGTAAAATAATATTAAAAGTGTTCTCAAAATGAAATAAGACCAGATTTGACAGGCACAAGGAACCACCTTGACTTCAACTGATGCAAGTATTGGACCTAATGTCATTCTTGGATAGAACCTGCATGGAATCCACGTATAGGCAAATTATTACAGCATAACAGATAAAGTGAGACATCATCTCAATTCAAATGCATTATTTCTTACAGGTCCTTTGGTCTGTTTTAGTTTTTGACACTTATCTTAAGTGATGGTTGCGAGTTACATAAAAACACAGAGCAAAATAAAGTTGTTTATTTCAAAAATAAAATAAAAGATGTAAGAGATGATATGTAGAGGACGTTCCAAGGAACCATACCTCTCCATTATGGTTTTTATTGTGGAATCGCAACTATCTCCAATTTTTAGAATATATATGCTGCGGTAGATCCTTAACATCTACACTGATAATGATGATTGTCAGAAACATACAGATGACAACACACCACATAGTAAAAAAAAAAGCTAGCATATAGCAAACCATATAAGCAATGGTCAGAAGTTCATCTGCCTCTTTTTTCTGGAACCATCCAACTTTACAGGCATTCTACAATAACAAATAGTGTAAGTACGAAATTCAAAACCTTATAAATGTTAAGGTGCATGACTTCCAGATGTTTTTAGAGAAACAAATTACAGATAAACACGGAAAAGCTAGTGTAAATCCAAAGTTGTCTCTGTTTGGCCTAAGTGATATAGAATAGAAATTTAATTTGTAACATGTAATAACTAAAAAATTTCAAGAACTGGAAAGCAAACAGAATCTGAGATCTATATAAACTTCATGAAATTAATAGTATTGGAGGTTATTTGAATTTTGAATTTAATGTAATAGGAGTTGATTGCGAGCTGATTGTGTTTTGCATTTATTAGGAGCTAATTGCGTTTTGTATTTAATAGGAGTTGATTGTGTTTTGTATTTATTAGGAGTTGATTACGTTTTATTAGGAGTTGCCTTTTTAATGATTTATATTATATTTTCTAACACATCTCCTCACGCAAGAGCCCTTTGGGTTTGAAGCGTGGATATGGCACAAGCCCATTATTGGTCTTCCTTGTGCTGCATAAGCCCATTCTTTGGTCTGCCTTATGCTTTTCTTAAATCCACCTGAAAGTGGAGGGCGGTGAGGATCGAACTCGTGACCTCATGGCCACTGAATTTTGAATTCAAATAACCTCCAATAAATAGCTTAAACAAAATAATACTCCAAAATATGCCTCAAGACTGATTAATCATTCTTCTAACCAAAATTCAAAAACAGAATGAGTAACTAATGGAAAAAGTTATTAATAGCAATCAGCAACATGATGGAAAAAATAACTTACCTTTACAGAGATCATCAAAATCATTAAAGCTGCGCGTGAATATTCATCGCGACTTTGTTGAAAAATCTGCATGCAAGAGTAACGGAGGCCTCTAACCTACACCATAGCAATTAAGAAAATACGACATAACCTAAAAAAAAAAAAAAAAAGGAAAAAATGAAAAAGTGGCATCCATAAAATAAAATGGAAATAACCTGTTTCATCAATTCAGGCAGACCTTGAACTTTGTTCGGAATTTCACCATGGGCAAGTGCATAATCAATTTCCCTGTTTGTCAAAGTAAATCTAGTAAAAAACACAGCATATTTGTAGCATCATCATTAATAAGAAATCATCAATAAACAATGATTTCATCCAAACTTTGATATCTCCGTGTCATTCCTTGAGTGGTTTATTTAAGGGAAAAGTTCACCAATGCCCCCGTGGGTTACTCCAGAATCACTTATGCCCCTGTGATTTTTTTCGTATCACATATGCCCCTGTGATTTGTAAAAGGGTATGTTTTGTATCACATATGCCCATGTGGTTTCATAATTTTTTACAAAACACATGGGCATATGTAATAGAAAAAAACCACAGGAGCATAAATGATTTTGAAGTTAATCACATGCGCATAAATGATTTTGAAGCAAATCACAGGCCATTTGTGAACTTTTTCCCTTTATTTAATTATACTGATAATGAATTTTCACTGCTTTCTTGAGGTCAAAAGTTAGAACTGGATATTCAAAATTGATGGTAAATCATGTACGACTAGGGCAAGGATGTGCATAACAAAAGTGAAGAACACACAACTGATCTCGAGTTTGAATTTTTCCCTATTCGTTCTCTAAATCCAATACTTCAAAATCCGAACTCCACACAGTCAAATTTCAGTTTAAGACCTCACAAAAACCAAAAGACAAGAACATAACCAATCTGCCATAAAAAAAAAAAAAACCTAAAATCGGAGGAGATGAGAAGAATCAAACAATTAGAAAGAAGAAGTACCCAGAGAGGGAGAAGCACTTGTCACGAAACTTCTGATTGTCAAGTTGGTTGCCAGGTTTCAGCAAACGATCCGTAACTTCGTTGATTCTCATCGTGTTAATGACCGACGCCGGTGCTGGGTTTCCGGTTCCATTGAACATGCCCCGGTCCGGTGGCTGACCCGCCGCCAACGAAGTGTTCATTTATTACACTGTGCTTCGTCTGGTTTTGGGGTGCTGCCAAGAGAGGAACAAAATGGCTCCGGCGTTTCCTTTCCCACGCTTTTAAATTTTCGCTCTGTTGGCCAAGCCTAAATTCTCCTTCAAATATTAAGTTAAAAAAAATAACTTCTTCTGGGCTTGTCCCCTCCTGTATATATACCAAAAAAAGTATTAAAAAAAAAAAAAAAACTCTTAAAAAAAATTAAGCTAAAATAAAACCATCTGGTTTTTAATAATTATTAAAAAATATATAAATTATTAAAAAAAAAAACATGTTTAAAGTACAAAAATTATTTATCGAAATATGCGAACTCATTTGATATGAATAAAAACCGCTCTCAACCAAGAATTAGTTTTAATATTTATACAGTAAATATGGCTTTTTGACAGATGTAATTTTTGAATTTTTCCACGAGTTTAATTATTTGGTCTAATCTTCTTATATTCTAAGAAAAATTCATTCTTTTGGCAACTTTGCTCACGTGTCACTTCCTCCTTCAATTTCATATTTCAATTCACACTACAAAAATTTAAAAACTTTCTTTCTTTGATAAATTAGGGAATAAAAAAAATTATAAAAGAAAATATAATTTTGAATTAAAATCGATGGACACGATTTCGTATCTCAAATCAATGGTACAAATTTGTTATCAATTGTATTGGTAGACAGCTCATCTTAATTTAAATTTTGGAGTTCAAAATTTAAATTTGATTTTTAAATTCTGACAACTCATTTAATGTTCAACTACTTTCTCTATTGGAATTGCTCAACTATTTTAAAATTCGAATTTTGAATTGATTTCGAATTTTGAATTTAAAATTGTTAGGTGGGAAAAGATTTGGAAAGTTTTTTTGTGTCATACAGCTCATTTAATCTCTGATTGCTTTTCTTTGGTTGCTTGTAATGTTGTGCATTGTTATTTCGTTCTTTTATCCGGTCTATAATTTTTGCTAATTGTTTCTTTGAGAAAAATAGCTTCTTCTTCTTTTCATCTTGCAAAACATGATACAGGATTTTGAGAATTCATGATTTTCACATAAGAGCGTACCTTTCTCTATTAGTGCGGAAGAACTTTGATGATGAAAGATTGTTTCTCAGAGTCTTTACCCTCTGCTTTCCTTGTATCGTCTATGACAGGGATCTGATACAATTTTTATGGGCAGACCATGAAGGAGAGAATTCTGAGAGATAATCATAATCAGAGACTCGTCATTTTTCTCTTTATATAACTGAATCATGTCACCAGTTACAGAGTTTCAAATAACACCCTGTAAATTCCCATTAATGTAAAACGTCAATTACCATTAATGCGAAACGTTAATTACCATTAATGCAAAACGTTACCATAATGCAAAACGTCAAACCATTAATGCGAAACGCCAATTACCATTAATGCAAAACGTTACCATAATGCAAAACGTCAAACCATTAATGCGAAACGTCAATTACCATTAATGCAAAACGTTACCATAATGCAAAACGTCAAACCATTAATGCGAAACGTCAATTACCATTAATGCAAAACGTTGCCATAATGCAAAACGTCAAACCATTAATACGAAACGTTACCATAATGCAAAACGTCAATTACCATTAATGCGAAACATTAATTACCATAAAGCCCTTTTTATTATTAATTAAACCAATTGACACATATTATACATGAGACACAAATAATTTTACACACGTGTCACCACCTGCATAATTCGCTATATTGTGCAACGAATTATGTCCAACGGTCACCTGCAACAATGTGTATGTGCGTCAAGCATGCACAAGTTCGCTACACAAAGTAGCTGTGTAGCGAACTTGGTGCACTTCTTAGCCTATTTAACCCCATAGGTATTTTTTATTTAATTTTTATGTATTAATAGTTTTTTTAAATTATTTATTTATGCATTATTAATTTTTGAATACTATTCTTATTCAGGGTTGAGATTTAAAACCTTAGGTTGGAAATTTTTTTAATTTATTTAAGGCATAAATGGTTAGTTGTAATTTATTTAATTTTTATGTATTAATTTTTTTATTTAATTATTTATGCATTCTTAGTTTTTGAGTATTATTTAGGGTTGAGAATTGAAACCTGAGGCTAGAATTTTTTTTAATTTATTTGAGGCATGAATGATTAGTTGTAAATTATTTAACTTTTACGTGTTAATTTTTTTAACGTAGTATATATGCATTCTTAGTTTTTGAATATTATTCAGGGTTGAGAATTGAAACCTTAGGCTAGAAAATTTGTTAATTTTTTTTTTTTTGTTACCGAAAGGGGCAATGTCCCCACAAAACAAAAGAACAGCAAACAAGAAGGAAGGAAAAAAATAGAACAAGAAACAGCAGAAAACAAAACATCAAACACTAGCAGAAAGCCAGGAACAAGCATCATCCTGTATTTCTCCTAGCAGCCACCTTATTCAGACCCGGATCCAAAAGATCAGCATTATTTTGTTAATTTATTTAAGGCATAAATGATTAGTTGCAATTTATTTAATTCTTATGTATTAAGTTTTTTTAAAGTATTATTTATGCATTCTTAGTTTTTGAATATTATTTAGGGTTGAGAATTCAAACCTTTGGATAGAAAATTTGTTAATTTATTTAAGGCATAAGATAGAACAATGTACTTTATATTTTAATTTTATTAATATTTACATTAGGTATTGACACAATAAGTTAGATGCTATTTAATAATTTTACTTTACAATGCAGGATATAGGGTTAGTGGGATGTTATTAGATTAATTAAATGTCTACGTTTAATTGAGGATAATAATTAAAAATGTTGGTTGGGTAATTAGTTATTATTTATTGAAAAAAAATATGAAATTATATTGTGTAGAGTAATATGTCTTGAAAATAATACTTAGAATAGGATAATAATATTGGGACATAATGAATAATATAGGGAATAAATAATATCAAAAAGTTTAAGTATGTGTTAGGATAAAATAATTGCTATTTTATTTTAGTTTAGGTGATAAATTATTATATATTGAAACAAGTGTTGTTATATATTTCAGGGTAGGATAGGTAATTGTGTATTTTAATTTAGGTTTCGAAACCGTAGGTTAGAAAATAATTCAGGTGAATTATGTAATATATTTAAATTTAAAATACAAGTTATGTTTGATATTTTGTATTTTAATATTATTTTTACTGTTAATATATGTTATTGTGACTGTTTAAATGATTAACTAATTTTAAAATTATCGCTAATATCGTTTATTATTCTTCTAAACAAATATATGGAGCATGGCGATGTACCTCGTGTTGGGTCTCCACGCAGCGTTATTGACCCCCCGAACCCGAAGACCATGCTCTCCTAACTTTGCACGAGACACTGTTTGTGGACACTGCCTCCAACTTCGTGCCAGTGAGATATTTTATTATATTTGGATGATTTCCAGGTACCTTTAGTTGGGGCTCTGCAGTTCTTGCATTATTGTGTAAGGAGTTATGCAAGGTAACTGGCAGGCGACGTTCTGAGATAGGTGGTTGTGCATTGTTATTGCAATTATGGGCGTGGACCAGATTCCTGTCTATCTCTCCTGCATTCCCCACGTCTCTGATGAACATGCCATTTTTGGAGCCAAGTATATCAAAGTATAATATTTTGTTGCACTTTTGTCAATTGAATTGGGCTATACTTTGCTAATTCCCCAACGTTATTGTTGCAGGTTTAGCATACATACAGTGCGACAGTTTGTATTTACACACATCTGTAGGTACCGCCATCACTTTTTCTACGACTGTTGTGCAATGATTCGCCGTACAATATTATTTGATTGCCATCTGTACATCCTTCTCGCTGTCAAACACGTGGTCCTTAAGTAGCTTTTGCCCCATCTGTCAGTTAGGTATTTGTGCTCCATGCATATCATCCAACTCCTGATCAGGGTATTCCTAATTAATATTCGTGTAATGGCTTATTTCATACCATAATGGTACACAATCATTTCCCGCATAATCGCATATTGAAAACAATATTCTGTGTCATTTAATGATAAATCACATAAGCACTAATAAACCACTATGCTTACATACCTTCAACTGGCGGGTCTTGCATTCCGACAATGCCCGGAGAAGGAATTGGTTGACCAACTGCAGTACACGAAGGGACAATGACCATATTGCCAAAATGCCACGTCACAATCTCGCTGGTCTGACAAGCGATAATGGACTGGACACGTGTCAGCGTATGAATGGTCAACCATTCTCGCTGGGCTGCCCAGCTAGAATGACAGAATGCCTGTACTTTTGCCACGTGTCAGCATTCTGTCATTCTAGCTGGGCACCCCAGCGAGAATGGTTGACCATTCATACGCTGACACGTGTCTAGTCCATTCTCGCTTGTCAGACCAGCGAGATTGTGACATGGCATTGTGGCAAAAAATTTATTGGCGTGGCAATCTGGTAAATTCTTATTAAAGGAGTGGCAGTTTGGTTAATGTCCCATAGACGAACAACAACAAAATCACCATCAACATACGTATCCGATGACTCGCTGTCAGGAACAATAGCTTAGTCCAGTTCTTCCTCGGAACTATCTGTACTCCATCCTGGATCATATATGTCGTGGCCCGGCAAGATTTCATCACAAATTTGTTGATTTGGTGGTGCAGGCGGGGGTGACGCATTCTCATTTTCCGGATTGACCACTGGCCCCATGTTTATGTTGACAGAGTCAATGGATGGTGCATAAAGTTGACTGTTTGAATGTCCACTGTAGTTGACTTCTGCATACAATTCAATAAATCTTGACTCCCTATGTTCGGAAGTGCTTGCATCTACTACTAACGCTACATCTTCATCCTTGACAATTTCCACACCAACCCACTGCATGTGGTTACCCAAGGAATATCTAGCAGTCAATCGAGCTAGAGTTTGACCGTATTATAATTTCAACTTCTTGTATATTATCTTCTTCAGCTCATGAAGATTGCATGTTGGGCTCATACGAAATATTTTTGCATCACCTTCAAAAACTTGACCATTCGGTCCAAGATATTTTCTCCCATTATAATAAACAGTGGCGATTAAATCATTCCTACCGTCACTTACTTTGCTAAAGTAGAAAAAAAATAACATTCAAAGATGACAAAATATTAATAAAGTTGTATATATAAATGGAAACTTCGCAGTGGGTGGTGTAGGCACTTGAAATGGAAATGTTGGAATATATAGTACTTAATTTGCTAGACCAAATAGCAAATTACACAACATAATTCGCTGTGCCCCCAAGCGAATTACTGGAGGGGGGAGGGGGGAAGACACGTGTCTGTCCTTTGTCAGATCTGCACCTAACTCGTTGTGAGTCACGACGAATTCAGTTGCATAATATGCTACTTGGTACAGCGAATTATGCAGGGTGGTGACATGTGTCATGACACAGACTGGACATAGATTGACATTTCAACACATAATTCGCTGCCCTTATAGCGAATTATGTGGCCAACAAAAATATTTCACATCAGCACACATAATTCGTTGCATAGGGTAGCGAATTATGTAGTGGTGACACGTGTCCTGCCACTGGCTGGACAGTGAATGACATTTGACCACATAACTCGCTAGCCCCTGTAGCGAATTACGTGGCCAACAGAAACGTGCCACATCAGCACACGTAAGCCGCTGGACCGTGTAGTGAATTAGGGTACGTGGCATTCCGGGAATTTTTACTGTACACGTAATATTCTGGTAAATAATATTGTGAACAGTGGCAAAATGATCACTGTTCCACGATTAATTCAAAGAGGACAAATTTCTACTGTCAAGCTTATAAAAAGTTAAATTTAAAAGAATTGAAAAGTGTATACATAGAGAGAGAAACGATCTTTTAATTATTATGTAAGATTAAGAAGTCTTGTTCTCCACATTAGTTATTGATTTCAGTATATGTAATGATTATAATTTATTCAGAATTAATAATTAATAATTAATTATTTAATATAATTTAATAAATTATAAGTATTAAATACACTGAAATTAAAACTAAGATTGAAAATAAGAATTTTTAATTATACACTGAAGTAAAAAACTCTTCCTCATATATATGAAATCTGAAAAGCATATATTCAGCATCAATTATCACTTAGATTATCTAACCAGTGCCTCAAATGAAACATGATTTGCAAATTTCATATATTAAACTCAGGGATGAAATTAAATTATTTGCAAAAGGATGGCCACTTTAAAAAGTTAAAACATCGAAAACAGAAACAAAGAACACACAATTCAACATCAAAACAAACTCTCCCCCAAAACAAACCCATCATCATCATCCACAAAACTCAGCAACCCACCAAGACAAATCAGAAAAGCTAAAAATAAAAATCAGAACCATTCATTGATCTTTTGAAACCAAAGCAGAAAAATACAAGGAGGTGGCCTTTGGGTACATGGTCAATGCCATGGAATGTAATTCGAGACAATAAAAAGAAATTCAAAAGAGGGAAGAGGTCTGAAAATGCCTATTTTCGAAGCAGCAAATACCTACCGATTATTTTGTTGTTTTACTCATGCATGGTTTACATTGAGTAAATGAGAGAAAAACATAATTCACAAATTTAAAAATAATTTAATTTTTAAAATATTATAAAGTATAAACCTTTTCTTTCGTACGTACATATACTTTTATTATTATAAAAAAAATTGAGCGTGATTGATTAAATAATAGTTTGACAAATATGTTAGGTTAAATAAAAAAAATGTTTTTTTTTTCTTATGTTATACAAAAAAAAATATTGTCTCTTTTATATAAAATAAATAGTAGGATCTGGTGGCGGACCCAGTAAACTTTTTTTTATGTCTGCACATTTAGTGGCGGGGTTTGGGGTTCGGGGGCAGCGTCCCCGAAATTTTTGTTGTAAAGAAGATTTAAATCAATACTTGAACCCACTCATAATCTAGTTGCTTCCTCAACAAGCTGCAGACAATAGTCTGACCAATTATTCCCGCCTAAATCTTATCAATCCTCCAAAACAAATATGAGAATATACTTCTGTATATCCATACATCATCATTCTATTTTATAGTGGTGAATAAAAAAATCAATCTACCTGTACACAATGTTAGACCTGCAATCAATCATCTCTTTTCATAAAAATGAAAAAGGAAACAAAGGACGAAGAGAGCATGAGAATGAGTAAGTCACAGGGGAGGAATAATAAATTTTCTCTCTAATCAATTTGTGTTGCTAGGTTGTTTTAATCATCTTCGTACGTTGCTATGTTGCTAACTAATATAAGAGTAAATATCTTATTTGATCCCTAACAAAACATTCGGCCCCCACTTTAGTCCATTATATAAAAAATTAGTCACCGGATCACTATGAAAGTCAAAGTGGACATATTTTGGTCTTTTTGAGGGACTAATGTTGGTCTTTTTTAAATTTGTGAGGACCATCATTTTAACTAAATTGATTCGCTTTAAATTTTTTAGGGACTTCGAGACTAATTTTTTTTGTAAGGGACTAAAATGGGGACAATATTTTTTGTTAGGGGCTTAAAAGGGTATTTAAGCCTAATATATATATATATATATATATATATATATATATATATATATATATTGAATCAAGAGACAAATAAAGATCTGCAACCAAGAAAAAAATTAAAAAGAAAAACTTGAAATAAATTTTTTATGACCCGCCAGTGGTAGGATCCATCTAGGGGTGGCAAATCTTGTCGGGTTCATTCGATCCACGACTTATATCCAATGGCTCAAGTTTTATTAGTAATGTGAGTCAAAATTCTACAAGTGACCCACTTTTTCTGATCAATCTTATAATATAAGTGTGATCCGTAAAACTTCTAACTCTTAAAAGCACCAAATCTGATTGCAATATAACAAAAAAAAATCTTCAATAAAAAGAAACCTATATATATATATATATATATATTCAATAAAATTACCATAATAACCTTGAAAAAATAAAAAAAAAAAACTTGAAATAATTTTTTTATGACCCGCCGACCCGTGGTAGGATCCATCCACTTTACTTTAAAAATACAAAACAAGCAAATCGAAGTAAAATTGGAAGACAAAATTTCTCGTAAGTCACGTAAGATAAATAAAATCCATTAAAAAATTAGCAATGTTATTGTCACCTTTAAACTTGTGCACATTTTTTATATTTATCCTTTTTTCATGACCTATTATATTTATCTTCATTAAAATGGAGAGAGATAAAAAATAATTTATTTTTTTTTGTAAAAAATGAGGAAGGTCACACTTACAATCTAATTTTTTTTAACCTCTTATAATGAATGTTATTAAAACCGACCCGGTCATTGATCCAGTCGAGGTACTGGGTCAATGGGTCACTGGTTCAACCGCATGACCCGGTCATTATATGTAATTTTATAATTTATATTAAAAAATTATTATCATACTCAAATATCTATAAAAAATGACTAAAATCTCAAATATTTTAATATAAAAAATAATAAATCACATATTATTATCCAACAAAGGATCGAAAAAATATAATGATCGTGATAAGGTTCAGAAAATGACATTTCTAACTATAAATCAAATCAAATTTTTTTGCATAGTGCATAATTGATATAATATTAGTATTGTAAATACATAACTTATGTAAGGCAACAAGTAAAAAAATATTCAAATATTTCCATTGTGATTTATTTTTTGAAAAAAAAAAATTTGAAATTTTTTTGTGCCCGGGCCAGGTCACCGGTTTTCATAAAAGCCGGCCGGATCGGACCGGGTCGCACTGGTTCTGATGCATAACTGGTCCGTTGCTTGAACCGGACCGGTTATATGACCAGTTTACCGGTTCCCGGGTCGACCCGGCCGGGTTGGTCCGGGTTTAATAACACTGCTTATAATCATATCTTAACCATTGATTTAACTAATCAGCAATTATCATTTATTGAAAATTAATAATTAATTAATAATTTAATTTTCAAAAATGATAACAGTTGATTGACAGAAATTAATTATTAATATATAGGGCCCATCTTTTCTCATGTTGCAGGAGAATTCTTTCTCCTGCCGTAAACACAAGATGTAATGGGTCCCACCTCCCATTAAAAAACAAAATTAAAAAAGTTGTTGCATATATTTCGATGTATCATTAGTAGGAAAAAGAATTCTCCTATAACATGAGAATTATTTTCCCATAATATATAATTATAAGAGATTATAAATAAAAATAAGTTATAAGTATAACCCTTTTAATCGTAAAAACAAGTGCAAGCATGATATTTTTGTAAAAGTAATTAGACCAATATTCACACATCATGATGAACTCATTTTTTGGGAAAAATTTATTATACTCCCTCTCACTATTTATTCAATGCTGTTTTTTTATAAATATAAATTTTTCATCCAATTTTGCCTCTTCATTTTTAGTTTTTTTCCTCTTAATTCCTACTTTTTTTCCATCTTGACAGAGGACTAGCATGCTCATGCCTCATCAAATACTCTCTCCATTTTGTGACGTTTATCACTTCGTTGAATAAATCTTTGGTGCTCTGTAACACCTAGATTCAATGCATCACACAAATGAGAGCATTATATATCATAGGAGAGAAATTTTTTTTGGCAAAAATAAGAGAATTTTGCCTGACATATAATATTCTTACTAATGAGATATACTGAATCTTTGGTGCTACACTATTACCAAAAACTTATTCTACTTCGTTGGCCTCACCTCAGCTAATGGACGTCAAGGAAAGGTAAAAAGACAGATATATACCTTCATTCGCCCTTGAAGGAGAGCAAAGTTATACTGATCGGGGAACATGAAAAATTGGGTGGAATTGAGGTGAGAGAAAAGAGAAAAAATTGAGGAGAAAGAGAAAAAAAATAAAATAAAAATAAATTAATTAACTTATCTGTCAATTTTTTAGTGGAAGCACTCCGCTAGTCGGGGAGCATGTTAAAAATTTCCAACGGCCACCACATATTCACTCATTTTCAGCTGTCAGCTCCAAACAAAGTTGTCACTGCTCGTGTTGTGTTATTCTAAAAGAAAATGGTAAGTCACTGTTTATCCCTTTTTAAGAATTCTAGTCAGCTGAAGAGTTGTCCAACTCCGGAATCAGTTGCTTTATATCTGTATGATCTCAACTTCTTTTCCTTTGATTTTCTTTTTGTATAGAGAAAACTCAATTTCCGAAGCAAAAGAACCATTCTATCAAACTTCGTGATAAAAGGAACTTCAAAGTGCTTTCTTCTAAGGCTAAATATGAGTTATCTTCTTTGAAATTGGGTGCACCAATCTTCAGTTCTAAATATGGAGGGAACAACTTCTTTGGTATGTACTCTTTTAAAAATGATATATCTCCTGTAGTTTCCATTTCTTCATAAAATTAGCTTTTCATGTGATTATTTACTGCGCTTGGATACATTGTGGTTGAATGATTCAGTATACATATAGCTTAGGTCCATGACTTTTATAACCTGTTAGGAATTTGATTTAGGTGTTTGTGGCATTATTATCTGGCAAATCAGTTCATTGTATTTAATATATTTAGCTGCCTAGTTGACTATTGTGCGGTGCTGATGAACTTATGTATTCTCTCTTTGAAGAACTAATTAAGTGAACAATATGTCTGTGGCTTTGTTCTTAGTGCTGTGGTTGTAATGCTATTGAAACCAGAAACTGATCTATTTTGCTTTTGGACTTGCCAACTTATAAGCAACCAAATGTGTTCGGTCTCTCAACTGCTTGTAACTTGTTTGTTTGAACAATAGACATGTTATACTACATTCTTGAAATTAATATCGTTGTTCTTATATTTGTGCCACTGTGGAGGCATTTTTTTAAATATGTAGTTCTTTGTGATTTCTTTAGAAACTCCAATACAGGAAATTAGATTAGAAGAAATAATGGTGGAGTGAAAGAAGAAAGAACCATGTGGGCCAGCTTCTGTGAGGCCTAGTTAATTCCCAAACTGGCGGTTAATAGGGGTGGCAATCCAAACAGAATTAATATATAAAGTAATATATAAAAGCAACAGGATAGTGGTGAGAGGGTCATTGTAATTTGCTACCTCACTCGTCAAGAAAACTCATTTGTTTTATTAATTTGAGGAGGAATTTATCAATAAAGATTCAATATTCAATTCCCAATTCAAGTTTCGAATTTATCGATAAAGATTCAATATTCGATTCCCAATTCCTGAGCCAGTTTCTATTGTCTTCTAGAACTTTAATATGTCATTATTTCTGTTTTATTTTAAATTGTGATTCTCATTTCTGGGCCTGCCAATTTTACTGTATGGGCATTTCAAACTTATGGCTCCCCTTATAATGTGATTTTGTAACGTTACCTATAATATCTGATAGTATCCAACCCACATGCAGCCATACATAAACAAAGTGATATATGTTCTGATATAACATCCTAAATTTTTTGACCATAATTGATTGAAAATTTAAGCTTCTCTAGCAATAAGAAATGTGGATAAAATGTAACATAGTCTCATTAAGAGAGGCAGGCGAAGACCAAAGAAAACTCAAGGTGAAACCATTAAAAAAGACCTTGTGGGATGTAGCATTTTGATAGAGCACAACGGTGGTTTCGGATCTACGTAGCCAACCCCATCTAGTGGGATAAGGCTTCGTGGTGGTGGTTGTTATTGTAAACTTCTCAACCAAAATGCTTTATGGTTTTTATGATCTATATAGCTGCCATTACTGAGTGGAGATTACATACATTTCAACTGGAAATTCTGGGAATTGTTTCCAGGGTTATATGGTCTGAAGCTTGATATTCATGATGTCACAAAACTTATGGATGAGCCACCATTGGATAAGCTGCTCATGGGCACTTTTGAGTTTTGACTGCCCTGGTTTGAACAAAGTTAAAGAGAAGAAGACATCAAATACAAGTGAAAGATTTTTGAATTCATTTAGAAAGGGGTACTCTGTCCTTCAGTTGCCGAAGTCTGTTCATAGGGCTGAGATGGATAGTTCCTCCAACAAGAAAATGTCCACTTGCCCAATGAGTTCAGTTTGTGCAGTAGGACGTGTTAGTAATGGGGATAAAGAGCAGTCTTGCGCATCAGATATGTCTTCATGTCAAAAGGTTAGTACTCATTATTAAATAAATTCATGTATATATCAAGTTTTGGCTTAATAGAGTGGCTTTCTAATTATAATAATGGACACCTCTTACGTGCAGCATAAAGGCGGCACCATCATACCCGAATTCTTTGGTCACTAAGAAATTTTTTTACTTGTGCTTGGTCTTGTGTCAATGCTAATTTACCTTCAGTGAAAATAAAACTGTGTATAATGGTAATGTGATTTATACTCAGTAGCACTTGACATCCAGCATCCTTGTAGCGAAAATGAAAGTCCCTCTTGTCCATTTGCGTGGTCACATGCTTTTGGTGGCCATTATGGAGTTAATTCAGACGCAGTTAAGTTATCAACAAGTACAAGCACATGCCAAGGTAAATGGGCAAGGATAGGTGTAATTACTAGCTCTACTGATATTGATCGTGGTTGCTTCACAAACCTTGATTCGTTTAGTTATGATCAGAGCCTTGTTCCTTCAACTGGTAGTTTTCAGACAATAAAGTTTATCCAACTTTGTTTGCTAGTCTTCCTTTCTGTCAGTGGAATTCATCATCTCCTGTAACATGTTATAAAGATCCTGAGGCTACTGCAGGTACAAATTTTTCTTTGGCTACCTGAATTTCTGTTACTGTTTATATAATTAAAAAAAAAAAATCTAATTTATTTTTCATCTTCTTCCCCCACACACCTGTATGTATGATGATGTTATTGAATACAACACGTCTTTTGCATATCAGCATATGCAGACACTTGTTTGAGTATCTCTGTGCACCTGTTTTCTTTCTTCTTGCGTGTTCATTCCCTTGGTTGGGCAAAGTATGCCTTCAGGACAAATCAATTGGAATCGCCCTTTACATTATTTTCAACGTGAAATATGTTTGTGGCAAATTATATTTTAAATCTTATAATCTGGTGAGCGTTGATTATGAGGACTTAGATGTTAAGCCTGCCTGTTTAATAATTTTGTTGTATAAATAATTTGCTGAAGTTGTGAGTAAAGTTAGACCTCTCTCTCTTCTCCCCTGCTTAATATTTTCGTCTGTGACAGATGCGCATTGTCCAGGATTATTAGAAGCTGCACAAACTCTCTTTGAAATTGCAACTCATTCACCTAGGCAAAACAGATATGGAATTATAAGATTGCAGAAGAAGACTTCACATAAGACCATTAAATGTAACAACTTCAAGCCAACTGTAAAACATGAAGAAATGCCTTCAACGCCAATTTCGGTAATTGGATCTGACCTGGTGGCAAGAAGTGTGGAGCAGATAATTCCTTCAAAAAAACCAAGGGTTTCCATAGTCCAGAATAAAAATGGTGTTCATTACAATAATGTTAAGAAAGGGGCCTAGATGGGCTGCTTCAAAATCTAGAATATCATTACCCTGTAAACTGGTTAGGGACTCGATTGTGGAAAACAAACATTCAACTGCCAGTATCCTGAAGCAGCATAGTGTGATGCCCCCAGCTGCTGGATAAGTCTAATGCTGGTCAACAGAAGGTCGGAGAGTTATTATTGATGGATTGGAAAAGGGAAAAGGACATGTGAGCTTGATCGAAAATTATCTACTGTAGAAAGTGCAGCTGATGGCTGCTGTGATTACCAAATGTTAGATTATTAGTCAAACGATGCTTTGTGTATATTAATGCCGTGGCTGCAATGAGATTTGTTTCAAGTGTTCATTTCCAATGGCAAACTTGATTCAAATGTTGTAATTTAAACACAGGTGTACAGAACGGCATAATTCTTTGCTAACTACTGTAGATCATTTGAGGCAACAAATAGCTAGCAAGTTGTCTGTCTCTCCGTTTGTGTGTTGGATTGGATGACTTTACGCACATGCTATTGCTGCCTCTATTAGTATTTTTCTTAGGTAACTGCCACTTTCATTCTAGATGAAAGTGGAAATTAGTAGAAACGAATTGAATTCCCATCAGTGTTGTGAATTCGATAGATATAATTTGAGAAATTAAACTTGGTTTAATCAATCAATAAACAAATAAAGTAAAATAGCACATGGCCAGTTCAATTGGGTTTTCCTTTCCATCCTTTATTTATTATCTCTCTTGACCATATGACAATTTAAAATGCATTTAACCAAAATATCAAAATTGAAAATGTGTTACTTCATACCAAAATATTATTAAGTAGAGAGAGTACATATAAGGAAAACGAAAACTGCTAAGTAAACATTTGATCGAGGAGTAAGACGAGTGCCATGGCAAAGCCAGGATCTAAGCCAGGGTGCACAATTAACTGAAAAATATCTACACCAAAAGATACATTTTTGGCATTGGCTTCCTTCCTCTTAATTTCAGCTACGATACTTTTACACTCATCCAACACCTTACACGTTCGATGTGCGTAGGAACCCTCTATAGTAAACGCAGCACATCGTTTATCTGAGTGTGAGGCTCCAAGGTACACGTACCCCTGAACGTTGGAGTTGCCGTGTAAAATATTCAAATGCTTCCTTACACAACAAATTGGAGACTCCGATGATCTAGACAAGTCACTCCTCCTCGTACGCTGGTTCCCCACTTCCCCTTCATACACAAACCAGCTATCTAACAATCCAAGCTTCTGCATATCGTCAACCATAAACAACATATTATTATATAATGTTATATTACATTTTATTCTTAAAATTAAACAAAAAAAGAAAGAAGAAAAACTAAAGGCATAAAGAAAGAAAGATACCCTGCGGCGGCACATGTTGAGGATAGATTTTCCTGAGGCGTCCATGAGAGTGACTTGGCCACGGTGACCGGTATAATTGTCGACCCTATACACCAGATTTCCGTAAGAATCGAACACAGTGAACCCTTTACAACTTATAACCAGGGATTTTCTCCAAACTGTTAGTGATATGCACGAGCTTCCTTCGCTTCTTCTAGTTCTAGGATACGTGATTATTTCCTCATCATGCTCACGCTCTTCTTCCTCATGCACTGCTCTTGACAGAGAGTTGAACCTGGGAAAAATCCTCATCTCTATCTCCTCCTTCTTTAGTTGCTCTTTTCTTTTTTTTAATCAACACTACTCTCTCTTACTTTTCTAGCTTTCTAGATTCTCTCTTCTTACGGGGCAAAGGGACATATATATAAGTATATTATTCATTGTAACTTTCAAAAATTAATAAAAATGATGTTTTGGTTGGTTTGCAATTCTGCTGCTACCTACGCGGGTGACAATATGGCGTGTTTCTATAAGCACACAGACTCAGTCTTGGAACGTGTATTGTATAGGGCCACGATATTATTGATATGGCCTTCTAATTCTAAGGTAGATTATTATTTCTTTCTTTAAATTTTATTAACAATTAATTCAATAATAGTGTGATAATTATTAACTTAACAAAAAAACCATAAATAAAGTACAGAATTAACATTTTTTTTAAAATCTTAAGAAATATTAATGTGGTTTGATATTTATTTAAAGAATTAGACAATGTTATTGATTGAAGAGATATTTCGAGAGATCCAAGAAGAAAAGTATTGTTTTTGAAATTATTCAAGCAACAAGTGTTGAAGAAAGGTGACACGTGGCCATAATTCTTGGATTCCAAAACTCCATAATATGTATTTTTTCAAGATTCGGGCTTCTTATTTTCCTGGTTACGTCCATACTTAGATTCTTGAGACAGCGATCCTTGAGAAAGGGACGGAAATCGGAAGCCAAGAACTAGAAGTGGTCGACATTCGTCTAGAGGGAGTTAAAGTGATCAAAGAAAACTTGTTATTCTTTCTAAACTAATATCTTTTATTGTTTTTTGGTGAATACTAAACTAATATCTTTATCACAAATAATTAAAGGGAAAATTATTTTTCTAATCGTTGAAGATAAAATTATCTCCGATGAACCTAAAATGACATCATTTTGAGATTAAAAAATTATAATAATAGAAATTAATATAATCTTGCAATAAAGTGAAATTATAAAAATACTTTGATTTTATCCTTAAAATAACGTTATTTTGTGCTCATCAAAAATAAATTATCTCATTGCTTTACCCATAAACCAAACCGAGGGGCTTTTTGACCACTATAGTCTTTTTTTTTTAATTAATTACCAAATTGACCCTATTTATAATCTATTTAAAAAATTTAACCTCCTCATAAAACATAACACCAATTTGTCTCTGTTCGACCATTGAGATAAAATTACATCCCTTTCAGGGTATATTTTGAAATTTTTTATCTACCGGATATATTTCTTGAATCTGAAAAAGTATTTGATGAGATAATTTCAAAATATGGGGTAAAGGAATTATGGGTAAAGCAATGAAAGTAGCGAGAGTAGCTGCTTTCTTTGCAGCAGCGAGCTCCTTCTCGTAAGCCGTTGAAGAAACTATCACTGTTAATGGGGAGGAACACGAAAAGCCCCTTCCCCTTGTTGACAATACACAATAGCAACTGCAACCTCTCTTGTAGAGACCTTCTCTTTCTGCACTTCCACGCACAAGCTTCTCAATCTCGTACCAACAATAACAAACATTTACCCGGGTATATCCCTCCTTACCAGGTAAATAATTCAAATATTTTTTCAAATTCAAGAAATATACTTGGATAGGTTTTATGGTCAATAGTCAAACAGGATAGATTGATGTTATGTTGTATGAAGAGTTTAAATTTTTGAAATAATTTATAAACATGGACGTTAATTAATTATTAAGAAAAAACTATAAAAAACCTAAACTGAGGACAAGAATGAAATGAATGCAACAGAAGAGAAAGTAGAAATGGCCTATACCAGCCCAAGATGTAGACTTTCACTAGGGCCCAGTTGAAACTTGCACGTGGAATATGTTGCTAATATTTAAAGCATAGGAGACTTATTGCTTTGACTGAAAACCAAGTGGAACCTTATTGATATAAAATAATAATAATATACAACAACAATAATGAAATGAAATATAATTCACCGTGTATATAATTCAGTAAGATCTTCTTCTTTCTTCTAAGAAAAAAAGAATATACTTCTGACGATATGGAAAAGTTACTTTTTATTAATTTAGATTAACCAACTGATTTTTTATTTTTATTTTTTTGAAAAATTCAGGTGGGTGAAAAAAGGTGTTATAGGTCTCATAGGGTTGAATCGTCTAATGGAAATTAATTGGATGCCAGTAGTACCATAGGAGCTGAGGCCGGTGGCCAACATTGGCATGCATTATAAGTAAATAAGAATCAAAGAATAATAGTAGTATATTTCTTCTTGTTATTAATTAAAAATAATACTAATAACCTAAAAAATAAAATAAAATAAAAAATTAATACTAAAATAGTAATGTTTTAAGAAGCTTGGTAAGATTTAATTTGGAGGGGAGGGGATGTGATAAGGATAGGAAATCTAGCGTACATCGTCATCTGCAGTTGATGTGTTGACCTATACTCTGTTTTATTCAAACACGGCTTTTCACTTTTGTGGCTAAATAGAATAAAGGGTATGGCTTTCGAACCGACCCGTGCCGCATTTGGGTTTCGCATGAATTATTAGCTATATTTGGGAACTCTCACTCACTACCTCTATTCCTAGCTAGCTTCACTAGTCTTCGCCTAGCCCCGTCATCATCCTAAAAGGGAGAGAATTTATGGTAGACCGAGACCACCATTCTTTAGGTGGTCCCTTAGTGTAAATAAGAGGATAAAAATGGAAAAGAAAAAAAATAATAGAGATAGAAAAAGTTAATATTGTAGAGAGACCAAATTATTCTGTGTTAAATATTCCAAAAAAATAGATAGTTTCTGTGTTAACAAATGGCATATCTATTCTACCCACACAGTGGACTTGTCAGTGGGCTAGGGGAGCAAACACCATCACCGTTGAGTTAGATCAATCATAATAAGTGAGATTGGTACTATATTCTAACCTAAAATTTTAAGAAATTGCGTTTGTGGATTTTTTTAGTTCATATTAATTTCATTTAATTCATTAACAACTATCAGCATATATATTTAAATATTCCAATAATTTTTCTATCAAATGTGAAATTTGCTTTGATATATTCTCCCTTACAGGATATTTGGTTGAGGAGAATTTTTTTGAATACTATGAGAATAGAATTTATAGGGAAATAGTAAGAAAGTGAGATAAAATAAGATAGATAGGAAAATGTATAAAAAAAAAGTAGTTTGGTTGGATAAAATCTTACCAGGAAAATATAAATTTTTGGAAAACCTATGTTTGGTTTTGGAAAAAATATAGATAGGTAAATGATATAAAATTCCAATTTTATCCCCGATATCCTTATCCTAAACAAACAAACAGTGGACCGTATGCCATTTGTCCTCCGTTGATGTTCACCATCAGTTACATTTCCGTCACCATTTAAACTCGGCGACCGGGGTACTTTTTCCTTCTCGTCGGCTTGAGCAAGTTGACTGTGTCCTAAACCCACAAGCGCACTTGGAAGACACTTCTACTGACGCCCTAAGCTGATGATGAGAAGACACAAGCTTGGCATCGTATCATCTCTCCTTTTGTTTTCAAAGGGTATATTGGTTACAAAAAAATTAAACAAACAGTGACTTAGTCGTGGTTTTACAAAAATCCACATACGAAAATGCTTTTCTAACAGTGCCGAAAGCTGTCTTTTTCCTATCCAATTGAAAACCCAATGCATTTTGGATGACTGATTTTTTGTCTAAAGGAGCTTCACCAAACACATCGTTCGTGGAATCCTTGTGTCACTTGCTTAGGAAAATTGGATAAAGACGTCAGCCAAACACCACCTTAATGTAAATTCAACCCATCTCTAATCAAACACTTTGTAGGCTGAATCCAACTTCAATAACACTATTAAGCAAGGTCACGCGGCTTATTACTAGAATCACCACCAATGAATTAAATTATACCAATTTCATAAAGAACACTCATCTAACCTTAACATATTTGATTTATGGATTATTTCGCTTAAATGTATCATCCTTAATTAGCTCATTTATTCTCAACACGGAATTTTTTATCACTTATGTTTGAATTTTCAACCGGACCATTAAGTTTTGACCATTGGATGATGAAAAAATAAAATGAACGGTGGAGATGAATGACTTGCCACTTCTTGAATAGGTAAGTTAGTGAAATATGTTACTGCAAATTGGTCCCTTAATCAGTACCATTCAATTATCATGTGTATCAAATTTTTGAAGCGATATTTCAACAAATCTGATATTTTTTAATTTATATACCATACATAGCAGCAAAGCTGAAAGCCTGAAACTGACAAAAATAGCATCCGCAATAGCAAAAATCGGAAAAATCTATATTAATTATGAGTTTTATAATTCTCATGTTGAAGTATAATTGAAATTTTATGTTATAGAGATAAAAAGCATGTGGGACCCATGTGTTAGAAAAAAATTATATGTAGGACCCATGTCATCGAATGATGTGTAGGAAAATTTGAATTCTCAAATTATAAAACCCATTAATTATTCATCTCTGAAACATCTTGCACGGGGTTGCAAAAGCAGATATAAAAGAAAAGTCAAGCAAACGTCTAATGATAAAGAGGCACAAAGGTAAAAATGTAAAATATGAGCCAAAAAACACGCTCAACGACGGAGTCCCAGAATCCAGATGCGCAAGTCAAATGGAAATTCTGAGTTATTATCTTAGTATATGCAAACCAGTTATACTATGTGAAGAAGCAAATTTCACTACAGTACAGAATATTCTAACTCCAATTAATAAAAAAAAATTAACCCTAAACCCTAACGCTTACAAACCCAAGGACTTTCCCTGTTCATGCTATTTACAGAATTATACATCTAGCACTTTCCCTCGAATCTACAGCAACATTGAATGTGCATTATTTGTTCGTTTGTTGAACTTTGATGGGGAGAGGGGTAGTTGGTCCACGGATACATAAAAAATCCATATTAAAACCTTTTAATAGCTTCTAGATTTTTTACCTTCTAACCTTTTTCTTACCCTTTGGGTGTTGACGGAAGGTTGGAAATAAACATGATATATAGAAAGAGTCATGTAGAGACCTCTGATCAATGTTCAACTAAAGTTGCCCAACTAATATTTATGCATTACAAAAAATGAAGGGAAACAAAACTATGAAGTCAACGAGAATACACAGTTATGTTCCCATGCAAAAGTTATTTATTAAATTCAATTCAAAATTTTAAAGTGTTCTGAAAAAATAAAAAATTTTTTTAATGGTTTATTAAATTCAATTCAAAATTTTAAAGTGTTAGAACTTTTTTTAATAGTTTATATTATTTTTTAACATACCTCTCCCTTATGCAAGAATTTTTTGGATTTGAAACTTAGATATTACATAGGTCCAATTTTTAATTTATCTTGTATTTATTTTAATTTTACTTAAAATGGAGAGCGGTAATAATCAAACTCGTAAATTCGTGGTCACTAAAATTCTGACATCATGTAAAGAATTATTTCAACCCAAAATCTTAAAATATTGGATGAGAGTTTTTTTTAATGGTTTATATTATTTTTTAAATTTATTAAACGGAATATCTGCCTCTATAAAGATGACATGTTCTTTAAATTTGCTTGATTTCTATAGCGCACTGTGTACTTTGATTGAACCGGTGGCACATTTAGGAATTTTTGTGAAAGGGGCTAAATTATATATATATTTTTTAGAATTAAAAAATAAACTAATTAAAACAATTTTTATTAAAGAGACCAAAATTATATGAAATAAAAAAATTACTTATCACATAAAATATACACAGCAAATATCTACTTATTACCACATAAAATATCTAATGAACAAGAAAACAATTGCTCGTACGTGGATTTTGATTATTTTATTTATACGTTTCGCTTTTAAACTTCGCACAGTCCTCCTATAAAATATTATCGAAAAACAATAGTGACTAGCTGATCAGAAAAGAATACGCTGTATTCGGGACAAAAGACATTCCACATGATCAAAGAGTCAAAAGAGCTCATAAATGTTGGTATTAGCTGGAAATTGGCAGTGGTGCTTCTTCTGTTCAGGGAATTGCATGAAGACTATTAATCAACATGCAGGGACACGTGGCCCTCTCTACAGGGCAATGTTGGTAATTTGGGTTTCTAGTGGGTCCTGTTTAGATATCAATCGCTGCCATTTCTGGAAAAGATTTTACCCAATTAATATTCCATAATAGGTTGTAAGGGTCGACCACGTGTTCAAGGACTAATTGGATTCAAGAATTCTGTCACCATTTGATCGGTACTAAATTACTAATCAATACTATAGGTATATTTTAAGGCTAGGCACTTAGATATATGTAGAAGATAGATATTTTGTTATAAAAAAAAAAAGATAGATATTCAATTAATTTATAACCGATATTTTAATTACTGTACATTATTAAAGGGCATATACTTTATACAAAAAAAAGAAAAAGAAAAAGAGGTATATAGTCAAGATGTGGATGTGTGTATAATATTGACAGTAATAGTAAATGGAACCAAAAGTATATACTTGAGATTTTTAACCTTTTTATTTATAGGATTACCTCTTGGATTTGGGTTGATGAGATCTTCTCGTTAGTATTATATCTGCCTTGATTTATGGGATCAAGAGATCTTATCGCTTCATTCCCTCTATATCGTATTGTTGAGATTCTCTTAAGATATTCTTTGAAAATACCCTAATCTTTAATTGGAGATATGAAATTAGAATATGGATTTAGTCCATAATACTATTATATCCTTGGGGGTTTTGAAGAGAGAAATATTAAAAATTACGATTTAATTAAAATGTAAAAATACATAAATGTGAATCATTGTTAAACGTGACATTCAGATTAATATTTTTATTGATCAAAAATAGTGATGAAATTTTTGATTCACATGGAGTCATCAAAACTGACGTTTTGTTACAATCATGACATAAATTTTTTACTGGGCTAGTTAGTTAGTGCCTTAACATTAATTGGTTTTCAAACACATTTATAAAATTTTGACATTACGTAAATTTTTTAGGAAAATATTTCCATAAAATTTGGCAAAAACATTTCTGCAAAACAATTTGACAAAAATTTTTAGAAAATTCTTTACATAATCTAAATTTCGTCAAAATATTTCATAAAAAAACATTTTTTTTTGACGAAAAATATTTCCATCAAAATCTTCAATGCAACACATTTCCATAGAAATTTTTTGCTGGAAAAAAATTTCATCAAAATTCCTTACAGAATTTACATTCCGTCAAAAGTTTTCGACAGAAATATTTTCGCTAAACTTTTTGACAAAAATTTTCAGTTGAATATTTAAGGAAACACATTTTCATCGAAAGTTTTCGATGGAAAATATTTTCGTCAAATTTTTTGATAAAAAATATTTCCAACAAAACTTTCAACGGAACACGTTTATGTCAAAAAATCTCAACAGAAAATTTTTCCGTAAAAAAATTTTATTTCGATTAAAATGTTTGATGGAAAAAATATTCTGTCAAAATTCTTTACAGAATCTAAATTTCGTCGAAAGTTTTGAATGAAACATTTCCCTCAAAATATTTGACAAAACAATTTCCGACAATTTCTTCAGAACACATTTCCATCGAAATTTTGAATGGAAAACATTCCGTCAAAATTTTTAACGAAATATTTTTTTCGTTTAAAGCATTTCATGGAGGAAATCATTTTCGTCAAAACTTTTGCCAGAAACTAAATTTCGATAGAAAATTTATTTTGTTAAAAATTTTCATCGGAGAAAAATCTTCGTCGCTTTTCGACGAAAAGTATTCTGATGAAAAAAAAATTGTGACAATTTTCGTAGATTGCTGCGTGGAAATTTCATAAGAAATATTATCTTTTTTAATATTGTGAAAAGTACATAAATAATTTTGTTAGAAATTTTAAATTTAATTTAATTTGTAAAATATAATAATATTATTAATTTTAAAAATGGGTATAATGGTAAAAATATCTCATTAATCCTCCATTTTTCTCCTTTGCCATTTTTTAACTCCCAAACAAGGGGTTAGGAATATTTTTAAATTTCCTTTATACTCCCCTTATAAACAGTGTTCCCAAACAAAGCCTTAAGATATTCTTTGAAAATACCCTAATCTTTAATTGGAGATATGATTAGAATATGGATTTAGTCCATAATACTATTATATCCTTGTTGGTAAGGTAATCGATTTAATTAATATTAGATATAATTTATAATTCGTATTCAGATTAATATTTTTATTGATCAGATATAGAGAAAATTAATGGAGTCTAATGGTTGAGTCATATTGGGGCTAGTTAGTTAGTGCCTTAACACTAATTGGTTTTCAAACTTTATAAAATTTGACATGAGTATAGGCTAAAATTTTGCATGCAAAACAAATAAAAGGATGGCACGGGGTAGAAATTTTAGGGGGATGAATTTTTTTATGGGAAAATTATTTTTATGTCACATGAGGTAAGTTTTCTTCCTACACCCTTCGATAATCGTACAATATTTTTCTTTTCTTTTTATTTTTATTTTTTAGGTGATGGATTCCACTATTATGTATCTATAACATAATATTTCTTCTCTCAATGGGCATTATCACATTTTTTATATGAGATCATAATTGATGGACAAGTGGAGTCTAAGAAGCCATCCCAGGATATGTAACTTGGGGTTGTACTTGTAGAGGCTATGAGCCTTAAATTCATTATATTTTTTTAGTAGTTTGGGATTTGACTTAAAAACAACTATTGTTATTTAGTATTTTTAAATTAATTTATACTCCCCTTATAAACAGTGTTTTGTAACTAATGACAAAGAGAATATATCCAAATATTGCTAAATGTAACTCACGTCCAGTAAACAGAAATAAATTTGTGTTTCCGTTATTTTTCCCTTCTCCCTTTGTAATTGGGTGTGTGATTGATTGCACGTTAAATATAGGAAAATAGTGTTTTTTTTTTTTTTTTTTTTGGTGAAAAAAATAGTGCTTTTTAGCCTGTGCAAGACTTATCGTTGGTAGCTAAGGCTAAAATTCGTAGCTTTTTGGTTAATTTCTCTGAGATATAGCGTATAATGGGCATTATCGCTCCGACTGGCAAGATCGAGATAAGTCGTAAGTTTGATCAACAACGTGATGCACTATTTTACTGGAGTCTCCGTTTTAACTTCTGAACTTCTAGATTTTTTAAATAAAAAAGTCAATAATAAAATATAAATCTAAATTAAGTGCTGGCCTTGAAAACCAATGTTTGAACAAAAGGATCCTCGCTAACCTAGTCTTTGTTTACATACAAAATTACAATACAGTTCAAAAACAACCATTAAGATGGTATGAGAAATCCTAATAAGATATTGTTGGCATAAGATTTGTTTAATTTAATAAAATTTAGTGTTTCGAGCGGTGATAAAAAGTTATTTGAAGGAGGAAATTTCTAATTAAATTCCTCACCTTCACAAACTTACAAGTTAAAATACTAATGTAATCCAAGAACCGAAAAGATTGTTAGTTTGTTTAACCGTCAATACCTACCTGTGACTTAATATAATGTAGCCAAAACATAAACATTAAAAAATTGTTAGAGTATGTTTAATATTATAGTGTGTCTATACTTATATTTAATTGTGCTCATATGTATATTAAGCTTGATCTAGTGAACAGAGTTTTCAACCTCTAATGAACACATGCAGGGTTGTACACATATTATGCCGTGCATGAGCACAATATGTATCAGTTTGAAGAAGTTACAATGAGGAAATATTTTATTTGATAACTTACATATATAGGAGTATAAAAAGAGTGTGTAGGTATAAGGTTGTGCAAATATTACTACTTTAAATTTTATTGAAAAAGGGTTTTAATATTTTCATTTATAAATCCTGGGTCTATATACACTCCTCAAAATTTTCTTTCCATTTCCAGAAGAAGGTTATCTTAATTAACTAGTCATTTCTTTTCTTAGATCTTTCTTTAAAGGGTTTTATAAGAGTTATCTTGTAGGAAAAATGATTGTGTTATGTTATAGAGATTCGTTTTGCGTGCCGGAATTTTTTTTTGCTGCGGGTCTCACAAAATATTGTGAGTGTAGAAAATTTTTCGTAATCATATTAAATGATAGATGATAAATCCTTTTTTTAATTCAGCTAAATTTCATGTTGTTTTTCATAATGGGCTTCGGTCATTGAGAAAAGTCTAATCTAACACAGCCCAACACAATTGCGGGATACTCGTACGGTTATACAGCACGCCCTTGTAAGCATAACAATTTCGGACCCAACTAAGTCATTTCTTTGGGCCAAAATAGCACATCAATGCATAAAGCGGCCTTAGCATGCACGGCTCTGATCCATCTTATCTTTCGGATGACATTTTTTTTTTTTAAAAAAACGAGGACTTCCATTCTTTTGTGGGCCACTTGTATCCCTTTCTTGTCCCTCCAAGAAGAAATATTATTATTATTTTACACGTTAAAACAGATAAATTTTTTCTAGACACACATATTAAATAAATTTTTTAATATGTATAATATAATTTATATTTAATACATATAAGTAAATTTTAAGTCATATAACCAATCAAATATTTAAATTTCATAACTTAAATATAAATAATTTTGCATACTTTGTTAAATTTTCATGTCAATTGTTATAAAAGAAAAAAAATAATTTGTAAATTATTTCTTTTATATTTAGTTAACAAAATAAAATTAAGACTTTAAAAAAAAAAAAACGTGTCAGCGTGTCCATGCATTGACCGCGTGTCGGAAAAAGTTGATTGTGTGTCCAAAAAACGTGTCAGAACGTGTCAGAGAGTTGACCGAGTGTCCCCAAATATTGACCACGATTCGGACGCGTATCCGAGCATATCAGAGTGTGTACGTGTCACACTCGTGTCCGACACGCAAAATCTTCTAAAACAAGCCTCTCCGTGACTGTTAGCTTGTATCCCTTTCTCCGTCCTTCCCTGCAAAAAGATAAATTTTTTATTGTTTTGCATGTTGTACCTAGAAAATAGAAATATTAATCCAAAAAAATGGGGCTACCAAATATTTTAAAATTTTAAGCCTGGTTTATAAACCAACTTTTATATATATATATATAAGTGGTCCTGGGCCACTGTTAAATTTCAAATTTGACACCTCAAGAATTTTGTGATAACCGTTAGATCAAAAAATATCAACGACTCTGATTTGCAAACCAATTAGACACCTTTGATAATTATTGATTTAACGAGAGATGAGAGAGAAAAAATAAAATATAAACTTTTATACTAGCCGTTAGATCATAAAAGATCAATGACTCTGATTTGTAAATATTTTTCCGTTGGACAGGCCTTCTATTGCATGTTTGATGGAAGAGTATAGAAGGAAAAAGGAGAAAAGGTGTAATTTTTATTTTAAGTTAATATTTTTTGTTCGAAAAATCTTAAAATAACAAAAATATTAGAAATATTATATACTTTTTTTTATAGTTATCTTACTTTAGAATGGACAAATTATCCAATGACTCCATTCATCTTAGTTTAATTTAATTTATTTATATCATCCGAGATTAATGTGATGTAGTTATTCAAATTTCATGATACAATTGCACAAGCAATGCTCAATGTCAGTCAGGTTCCAGCAACAATCTGCCACGCCAGTACTGTTTCCCTCAAGAATAACATACAATTCATTAATATAAGCTCAACGTTGATTACTTATTAATAAAAAATAAAAATGGGGCTACCGGTTATTTTAAAAAATTTAACCGAATTGGTTTATAAACCAACATTTTGTTGGCTTTTTAAAGTGGTTCGGTTCGGTCCAAAAAAAAAAAAGTGGTTCGGTTCGGTTTGAAAGTGGTTCTGTTACATCGGTTTGGTTCACCGGACTGTTGGAACCGGTTCTATTGCATGTTTGATGAAAAGAAAAAAATTTAAAAATTTAAAAAATAAAGTTATAAAAATTAATTTTTTGGTTTGAAAATGGTTAAAATAACAAAAATATTAGAAATATTATATACGGAAACAGTTCGGTTCTTTAAACCGGTTATCCAATGACTGGTTCGGTTCTTAAACCGGTTTAATTTAATTTATTTATAAACCGGTTTAATGTGATGGTTCGGTTTCATGAACAATTGCACAAACCGGTTCGCTTCATGAACTAGTTTTTTAAAACCGGTTATTTTATGGAGCTGTTTCCCGGTTCAAGAATCGACCCACTTTTTTGGTTATTTTGCACACCCCTACTTATTAATTCGATTCGAGCTCTATTATATTATTATAGGAAACAGTTCTCCAAGACCATGGATTCTTGATGTTATTTTCAAACGTCGGCATAAGAAATTAAATTTTTTTTTCGCTAGACTGAGGTGTTATTTATCAAAGGGTTTTATATTTCTTTCAACATGAGAATTGAATTGCGTTGTAGAGATAAAAAACATGTGTGACCCATATGTTAGAAAAAAATTATGTGTACTCCAAATTAACTGATCAATCGAAGAATATGAAGAAAAATTCAAATTCTAATATTAAATGAAAATTATAAAACCCTTTATCAAATGCATTAATGTAAGGTTGGTTTTGATACAGACTTGCGTTAGCAAAGTCTGCATACCCCGTACTTAATCCAGATTTTACTCCAAATTAACTGATCATTCAACAATCAACATATATAAATATAAATTTCTTCTGTACGTATGCTGCTTTTAACTTTACGTATGTAACATCCGATTTTGAATAATATGCAAATCTAATCAAACCCAAGGGGACTGACTGCCTATGCAATTACCAAACACCCCGTACCCTTGGCCGGTGAGATAGTGACTGTAATAACTATTTCTGGCATCGAATATATATTATTTATATATTTTAATGTCTAAGTGACTCAGAATCCCATAAGCAAATCGTGTTGGACTCAATAATTTAAACATAATTAAATTTATTATCAGTATGATAAGGAATCTCAAATACGTCAAAGAAATTTATCTTATTGATTATCTTGTTTTAAATGAATTAAGTGTGATTATTTAAATATTTCACTATGGTCACTTCTTTATTCATGTGTATCTTGTTTTGTGGAACTAAGAAAGTATTTATTACTTATAAAAAAACTCATGTTAAAAAATTTAACTACAAGAAATAAAGTATTACATTAATAAAGTGTAGAATAAGTAAAAACCAGACAACTTTTAAGCTCCTTAATTAAAAGCCCAAAATCAGATTTTGTTATCTTCAAATTTTATGAGCCCCTTGCAGCAACGGATTGAAAATTGCCGACAGTTTTAAAAATTATGCATAAAATCAAACATAATTTTTTTTTATTATATAGTTAAAAAACGATATAAACACAATACAATAAAAATGAAAGGTAAGATTGAGAACTGCACCTCAAGCAGTTTTTCTTGAACTATAGAGAATCCAGGTCCCGCAATGGATGTTGCGGTGCATGCAATGAATTCGATCTGTGGGAGAAGCACTATTTAGAATTTAGTTTCCGTAAAAGGTCATATGTATCCTTCCTATTCCCTCGTTCCGTGCATGAATCAACGAGGGGACCAGAATAAAAAAGAAGAATCCACTCTAAATGTGTGGAGAGAAGTAGGGATGTGGATGGTTGAAATCGAACCGGATTTTTTGAAAAAATTGAATCGAATTGGTTTAAATGGTTCGGTTTCGGAGTGGTTCGGTTTGATTCGGAATCGGTTCGGGTCGATTCTCTTTTGAAAAGAAAAAAATTTAAATTTAAAAAATAAAGTTATAAAAATTAATTTGGTTCGGTTTGAAAATAGTTCGGTTCTTAAACCGGTTCTAAAAACCGGTTCGGTTCTGAAACCGGTTCTAGAAACTGGTTCGGTTCATGAACCGGTTCTAACAACCGGTTCGGTTCATGAACCAATCTTTAAAAATCGGTTCGATTCAAAAATTGGTTTTTAAAAATCAATTATTTTATGGGACGGTTCGGTTCATGATTCGACCCAATTTTTTGATTATTTTACACATGAGGTGTCTTGGAAAATAAAAAAAAACTGTTAAAGCGGGTTGAGTTAAATTGTACTTCAATAGTTATTTGGGTCTTTGTTTGAAGTTGCAAGACGTTTATGTGAGATATCTTGATTGACCGAGACAAGTAGGGGTGCTTGCAAAATATTTAAATGTTGAAATCAGTATGTGAACTATGAGCGAGGGAATAAATAATCATTCTTGCTTTTTTTTTTTAATAAATAATCATTCTTGCTTTTAAAGTCTTTATGTAATGGTTGATTGTTCTACCGCATTAATATAGTGGTATTTTTTTTTTTTTTTAGTACAATGTATAGTGGTATTTAATTGGTTTGTAAAAGTTATAAGCTAATATGTATGTGAGATATCTATTTGTAGGCTACGCCTTATAGGTGTACCTGGAATCAGATATATATCCCTTAATCATTGACTATTAAAATGACCGGAAAGTCTTAAACTATTAATATCGTGTAGCGGTAGAAAACTAAATTACTGATGTCATATATCAATATACGTGTAGGACGGCATATATGCAGAATCACCGCATTTCTTTGACACTGACCAGGTAATAGAACACAGCAAAACAATAACACAAGTGCAAGAGAATGACCAGAAATGGACTAAGTGTATATATATACAGACATTACACCTTGGTAGCCCCAATATTTTTTGTTTCAGTTAAAAAAATTTGCATATGTACAAGTTTGCAAAAATTTATAGCCGGGTAAGATTTGCTTTTCTGATGTTATAATACTGCTTATTTATTTCAAAATTTATTGGTAGGGAAAGAAAAATAAAATATGTTTTATTACTAAAAATGCAAATTTTTTTTCCATAGTTTAGATGGTAAAGTTTTCAATTGAAATCAAGTTTAAAATTGTTATCCATCAAAAAAATTTTGCCAGCCACTTTTTTATTTGTTGATTTTCCAAACATATAATTATTTATCATCTCCCGGGTAATTTTTTTAAAATATTATTACCAAACACCCCCTTGACCCATTCATTAACTAGCTTTATATTCTGCATGGGATCAGCTGTGCATAGTATATATATTTGTCCATTGTCAGTTAATAGCCCCAATATTCATATTCAATATCTATAATGCTGCATATATACGAGTTTGCAAAACTTCTTGTACACGTATTTGCTTTTCTGCCACTTATTTATTTCCAAAGGAGAAAAAAGGTAAAGGAAGAGGAAAAATATCAAATCTTATAATTTTATTACTAAAAATGCAAGCCTTAATTATTCTCCTATTTTAGGCTTGATCAGCAGATATTGGTGCCTCAATAATGCATTGCATGGTTCACTTTTGAATACAATGCAACTTATTTATTTGTTAATTTTCCCATATAACTTATATATCATTTCGTAATTTTATGTTAAAATATTATTAAAAATAACAATGTTGTAAATTACAATTAAAAATAAAACTTCAACTATAAAAATTGTAATAAGGCTTCAATCGATGTTTTCCAAATTAGCAAACTTTAAGGTAAAAAGCATTTTTTTATTTAAAAAAAAAAACTTTATTTTAGGTTTCAAGGAAACACTCTAATATATAGTTGTGTACTGGGTTTTCCATTTCAAAGATTTAAGGTTCGAATTTATTGGTTCCAGAAATTTGAGAATGGGATAAACAACACCCGTAGCGTAGTCCCCGATTAAAAATAATCAATTTTGCAAAATAATACATATTTAACATTAATTATTTAAATTTTCCCACCTGCGTAATGAGAAAATTAATTGACTTTTTGTTACAAAACTGACATTGTTTTTAAGTTAATTATCCAAGCAATTATTTTTAATAATTTAGAATTATGTATGTGAAAGTGTAGGACATACTTGACATAAAATTAAATTTTTATTTGAAGGAAGGAATCATTAGTTCTTAGTTGCATATGCTACCAAAAGAATGATGGTAAGTGACCAATTGAATTTATGGGGAAAATGATAGAGAGCCACTATCCCAATCATGCTCAGACGTGAGAGTGTCAACGTAAACCGATTCAGCTTTACAGCACTTTAATACTCGTTTGTTTTTATCTTGATAAATTCATGAGAAAGTTAAGGAAGGAGCATTAAGATTAAACTAAATACTTCAATAATGGTTACAAAAAAGAATATAAAAAAAAAATTCAATAATAACAATTAACAATGTTAAAATTACACCATTACCTTTTCCCCCTCTACCTATACGCAACTCTTTAGGAGTTGGTGAGAATTTGACTAAAAACTTTGGATGTTGTGGTGGGGCCCTGGCATCTCTGGGCTTTATACGTAATGTTCTTTTAGAAGAAGCCCACTTACCACGAATTCCTCCTTCTCGCAGTCCACTTTTCGATTTTGTTTTTATTAAGCAAGTGGCGTGATGTTAAGACACCACAGATTTTTTATTCTTCTTTTTCCTCGTAGAGACTTGAGAGTTAATGATTTACAACTAAACAAATTAGGGAGAATATATTGTTAATTGTGAATTTAAAAAAAGGAATAAAGTAAACAATAATTGTTACCCTCTTTAGATTCATAATGCAAAAGAAGCTTCAATAACTAATTATGCGTCTATGCTTGCTCTTCATTCTGTTCTGCGGTGCGGACCAACTACTCCTGTTTAGTTAAAATCAACTTTAAACGAAGTTTCCCCCCAGCCGAAGGAATGAATATTGTTGAATTTAAACTCTTTGAAAGCTTGGTGGAAGCATTCTAGAGAAAAGATTACTTGAAATGCTAAAAAGAAAATGCTGTGAATGTGACTTTGTCCAACTTTTTTTATTTAAATTAACAAAGTAATAAATGCATTTGTTGCATGCTATAAGCCAAATAGGAGCATTAACGGGTCAAGTCTGACTGAGTTTTGATAATGAAAGATTAAGCTTGTATTTAAATATGTCATACTTGCTTAACCTGTAATATATTATGAATATAATTATCAGCTTGTGGTCTGATTTATTTACAAAAAGTAAAAGTTTGATTTAGCCTATTAACATGTTAATGGAGAGGATTATAACTTGAATCAAAAATCTAAGTTATAGGGACTTCAAATATTTTATCGAATATGAAGTAGGCAACAATAAATTATACAAAATATACTAAAAATACAAATATTGATACCAAGCATATGGCAAAGAAAACAAAAACTCAAGGAATATTACAGAAATCATTTAATCTATGCCCATTTCAAAAAACAGAAAGATGGAACTACACATAGCAACCCAAGCCAAATTGTCGAAGGGGATTATTACACACTCAATAATAATAATAATACATCTATTTTTTCAACTATTACATATGAAAAATAAATAGCGTTAGCAAAACAAGAATAAAAAATTAGATTAGTATAAAAAATAAAAAAATACAAAAGAGAGTTAATAGGCCAGTTCAACAGACTTTAGAGCCAGACTTTTGAATTAAAATTTAAAACCTTTTATTAAATAAATTTTTATACAAGTCTAAATCAAAATCCAACAATCAAAACACATAGATTAGGTCAAAACTACCCAAGTCAGGTAAAGGCCAGGCTCTTTTAACACTTCTAAGCTTAACTTTAGAAATATTTTTTTAATTTAGTCAAGAAACTACAATACACCACAAAGCAGTTTCCCTGCTTTCTCAATGATTGCTCACTCAAACACACAACACCAACACTATCGAGCATTGGAGGAGAATTTTTTTGAATATTAGGAAAATGTAATTTATAGAAAAATGGTTGGAAAATAAGTTTGGTAGGAAAATGTAAAAAAAATTGTTTGATTGGAAAAAAATTTACTGGGCAAATTAGGTAAGATTTATAAAGTCTATGTTTGGTATGAGATAAAATATAGATGGGAAATAAGTGGCAATTACAAAAATATCCTTATTTAGTTACCCTCCATGTTATGCATAATGTATTCATTAAAAAAGTTCTATCATTTATTCTTAATTTTTTTTAAATTATTAAAATATTATGTAACATCCAGTAGGGCCAACCGAAACGAAAGTGTGATCTAACCTCGACCCATAAATAAACTTGGTTTGTTTTTCTGAACTTAAATTTGGTTCAATTAACTTGAGCACCTCTACCTTTCAACAATATTCAAGCTATTTACTCAAGACTATTTTTGACACAAAAGTCAAATCTCCTTTTTCATTTACATGGGGAAGTCACAATACCACTTTCTATGTGGTATTTTTGTTTCAAATTTTTACACATAAAATTGAATCCTAATTACCCAATTACCCTAGCAATTTTTTTTTAAAAAATGCTACCAAACAAAGTATTTTGAAATACCTATTCTTTACTTCCATCGCTTGGGGCGTAAAAGGGTTTCTTTATTTGTTTTATTTTATTTTTTCGGTCATCGCCGTTCGTATTAACCTTTTAATACTTGAAAAAAAAATTGCAAAAAAAATCCAAATTAGCATATTGAGAATTCGAAAGTCATACACAGAAACCATCTCAATTTTACTGACTATAAGCATAATGAAGGATATTATTATTTATTTATTATGGTTGTATTATATTCAGAGAAAAACGCAACATGCTAGCTACGCGATCTCATCCCATTGCTTAACAGTTAACAAGGGATCAGCGAATAAGACCAAAGTCATCATATGCTGGATTCATAAATTCTCGGAGAATATAATATAAATTAGGGTTTTATTAATGTTATCTTATATAATTTAAGTGTTGTTTCCAACACACATAACATAAAAGAGAGAGAAAGTGGAATGATGAAAGAGAAAGAAAAACATATTGACCCCACCTTTTTAATGTGTGTGTAGGAAAATGAAGTTATATTATGTTACATGATAAACATAAAATCCTATAAATTATTAAAAAATGTTCTAACCCAACATTTTAAGGTTTTGTGTTAAAGTAATTCTTTATATTGCATATTTAAGTGAAAGAACTCTTGCGTGGGGAGGGTGCTGTGCCACTTTCACGTTGAATCAAGAAAAAACACAAGGCACACAAAAAAAGGCTTGTGCAACACAAGGCAGATCAAACCATATAAGCCTAAAGAGCTATTGCGTGGGGAGGGAGTGTGCCATATATTCACGCTTCAAGCCTGAAGGATTCTTGCGTGAGAGGTGAGAAATAAAAATATAAAATATTGAAAAGATCATCATCTTTCACCTTAAGATTTTGGGTTGAAATTATTGTGTAACAAAAAAAAATGAATTTATATAGCACAAGGTCCTCACCTTATGTTCTCTAACATAAATGAAACTTTGACAGGTACCCCTGTATAAATTCGCTTCGCACTAAAGCCCGTATTTCATAGGGTGTTGGCCGTATAGTTCACTCTTTTTTTTTTGGTATTAAGGGAGGGCTTTAAGCCCACGCCGTATAGTTTACTTTGTCCGTGATCTTTACAGGGAAAAAAAGTGAATCAAAACTCCGTAGGTTTGTGAACTTCCTGAAGTCGTGGTGGTTGTTCCCCCAGCCAAGCATAGGATCATCCAAAATATATTCTAGATTCTAAGGCCTGAATTTTTGTATAATATCAGTATAATTAATCCAATATTTTAAGAAATTTTTTGGATCTACCAAACATTTTTTCGTTACTTATCTGAAAAAAAAAAATTCCACCATATTTCAAAAAAAAAATTTTCGTAAAAAAAAAAGAGAGCTTAATTACCAAACGTGCCTTAAAAAAAAAGTAAATCGACGAGTTTGCAAGGAAGCCTTTAATTTTTTCTCTTCGCTTGTATATAAACCACAATAATTACACAATGGCAAAGTTATAAATTAATTCAATTAGGCGAATAAAGAGCGTGCGATGTGTGCTTCATTCTGGTGATGGAAAACTGGTGTATGGCGTCAAACAACTGCAAATGGGGTCGACTTTGTTATCTTGTTTTGTTGTTGTATTTTATAGTGAAGCGGTTGGTGAGTGATATTTGTCAAATGAGATCATTTTTCTTATTTTCCTTGTTGTGCTTATTTTTCCTTTCTAATTCATATGAAGGGACGGGCGTTTTAAATTGCTCTAAATTGATTTTCTATCAATGACACAGAGAGGTGATGCCTTATGGTACAAGTTATATACTTCTCTTGGATATATATTAGAAGGTTTCATATTTAATTTCAAAGTCAAAAGTAAATGTATTAAAGTGATCACTTGGTTCTTTTGTTTACTATTTCATTTTAAACTAAACTGACCAAATTAATCGAATTTGACTAGCCATACACATATTTCCAAATTTCATGGCACATTTTTCTTATTGTTGTACGTGGCACATATTTGCGATAAATATATTGATATTTAAAAGATCCATTTCTTTAATTTTATCCGCTTATGGTGTCGTGTTGAATCGATCAATTAGGTTTCGATGGCTGCGAAACGAAAAACTCCTAATGGTTAACATATTATATCATTTCGATTATAATTAATGATACTGTTCCAAGCATTTAACACATTAATAACGAAAAAATATTTGTTGAGAATTGTTTCCCACCAGGATTGAGTATCCCGACTCTATTTAGACGACAATATATGGATCGAAGTTCGAACGGAGATCCTTTATACTGTAAATGAAAAAAGAAAAGAACAAACAAAACCTAATGATCAGACCGGTTTACTTTTTGCTTCTTCTTTTTTTGGTGAGAGGTTTACTTTTTATTATGCAAGGAAATGTAACGGATATTGATTCCAATTAATTTGTGTACATGATATTATGTTTTTTCTTCTTCAAGTTTTCTTATTTATTTCTTTCCAATACCATTAAATTACAATCTCAACTGACTTTTTTTCTTCTTCTCTTCTCTTAAATTATGATCTAACGATATTTTAAAGAAATAGATAAGATAGACATAAAAAAATGTTTGCATAATATTCAACCCCATAACTTGTCCAACATATCTTCGAATCTCACTTAATCCAAATTTGCTATTATGAAATTTATGATTATATTCCCAAATTAACTAATAAATAATTTCTCGGCTAATGTATCATTCTCTTACTCTCTAACAATTGTTAATTCCTTAGTTTACCTCAAGGTAAAACAATGAGATTCCATATGAAACCACATGATCAATGTTGGAGTTCTTAACCTACACATTACAACGAAACATTTGACAAGTGCAACTTTCTATGTATAGGAATGTGAACTTTGCAAAATTCCATACATTAAAAATAGGGATAGATTATTCTACTTATTATTTTTTTCTGTTTATCTTTGCCTACCACTCTCCAACACCGATAGATTAAAATCTTAAGAGGAGAGAGAAAGATAAAAATTAGTTGAGATTATGATCTAACGATATTTTTAGAGTGATAGGCAAAAAAAATGGTAAGTAAAATAACCTATCCCTTAAAAATATGCTTATCATCAAATAATTAGGGGGATTATTGCAAATAAGGGTCGACACAATTAGTTAAGGATTAGCGTCCTACCCCACAAGAGTGCGAATTCGAATCCAACTAATGAGGACCTCTCATTGATGATAGTCTTATTGGTGGTGCAATTATTGATGAAGATTCTAAAGTTTGGTGGAGAGTAGGGGTGTTAACGGACCAAGTTGAGCTGAGTTTTGGTCTTAAAAGGCTAAGTCTATGGTTAAATGTGTCAGTCTGACCAAGCATGTTACCTGTTATAAATATAATTATCGGCATGTGGCCTGACTTATTTACAAAAAATAAAAGTCTGATTTAGCCTGTTTAAAGAAAATAAGACAACAAAAATTTATCCAAATAGAATATACAATCAATAACACTGATAACTCGATAAATATTCATAACAGGTAAATAAGTCAGGCCGAGAAAAAAATGGGGTAAAATGGATTGAGGAGAAAAAGAGGGCTATTACAAGTAGTATAAAAAATATAAAAAATAATAATATACTAGACTAGCCTGAGAGGCTCTAAGGCCGAGCTTTTGAATTGGAGTCCGAGACCTTTTTTTTTGGTACATAGAAGGGGCATGGCCCCAGAAACAAAAGAAACAAACAAAGCAAAACAAAAGCAAGAAACAAAATTAAAAACTAGCTAACCAGGATCCATACTATCAGAC
Organism: Gastrolobium villosum; assembly: GCA_032173675.1. Taxonomy (NCBI): domain Eukaryota; kingdom Viridiplantae; phylum Streptophyta; class Magnoliopsida; order Fabales; family Fabaceae; genus Gastrolobium; species Gastrolobium villosum. The sequence continues at coordinate 16,515 of JAVKPL010015035.1, read as the reverse complement.
GCCAAGAGATTAGCCAAATCCGGATGAGGAGAAGATATAAGATTTAAACCAAACTCATCATCAATAGCCTTTTAAGCCAACCAATCAGCACATGTGTTGATAGCTCTAGAAATATGAGAAACAACCGCACTCCAAACTTTGCGAATCCAAACTCGAATCTTAGCAACCAAAGGAAGCTTTCGAGCATCCTTACCATCACTAGTAAGTAAGCTAACAGCTTGTAAAGAATCAGATTCTACTACAATAAATCTGCAGCCATGTTTCCAAGAGAACTCTAAGTCATGGAGAATAGCCCAAAGTTCAGCATGTAAAGGGGAACAAGAACCCAGGAAGGATGAGAACCCTCCGACCCAGCAGCCATTACTATCCCTCAGAATACCACCACAAGCTGATCTATCTCCCAAAACTACTCCATCTATATTGAGTTTTAAAGCACCCTTTTCAGGTCGAGACCATGACAAAGGACAGGGGAGGGGGCCATAAATCTTTGATCTACTGTTATTTGGAATCCTCAACTAGCTTGTTTCATCCAAAAAGCCACTAAGAATTCTAGACATGAGGCCTTTTTATTAAACGAGCTTTTATACAAGTTCAGCCTGGTGTCAACAATCAACTTTAGACATATAATCAGGTCTTCACGAGCCGAGCCAAAGGCTCCTGATTTGTTTAGCACTCCTAATGGAGAGGTCTTTTTTCCATCTCTAAACATGGGAGTAACATTAAATGGCAAGTATAGGAGCAAATAATCCTCAAGTAGGAACTATTTGTAATCCATCCTTATATTGGGAGAGGAATTGAGAGTAAACCTCTCATTTTTATTTTTATTTTGTATGCTTAACGTCTAATTTTATATCAAATAGAAATATCCTTTGTAGTTCCATTTTTATAGTGGATGATTTTCTTGAATTTTTGCTATCGGTCTTTTGTATTGAAAATTAATATATTCTTCATCTTTATTCCTATCTTAATTTTTTTTCTTTTTGTCTTATTCATACAAATTGGGAAAAATAATTTTCCCCAAGAATCACGTATCTCTATTCTTAAAAATAACATCATAATGGAATTTATCCTTAGATCCACAGTACATATATTTATTTTCCTATCAGTTTATGAATTCAAGTTCAATAAATGAAAGAAAACATAAAGTGTAAGGTGTTGTTTGTTACGCGTATTCTTTTTGAAATCTCGGGAAAATGAGGTGGGATTCTTTTTTCCACGTTTGATAGAAGGAAACATAAAAATATCTCATAATTTTTTTTTCCAGCATTTGATTTTACACTACAGATTCCAAAACCAAAATACCATATCATCTATGGTATTTTTTTTCCCACATGGTGGGAAAGTGAAAACACATTTCTCGGACCAAAATACCTCATTCCTCTTCTTCTTCGCCAACCCTCTATCACCAGACCATTATCGCCCTCGCCGGTGACTTGTCTTGTAAAACCTGGATCACTCTAACTAGTTCAAACCAGAAACCAAATAAACCAATCCGAGAAACTAAGTGGATCTGGCATGCTTAAGATACAGATATGACCGGTGCGACCCGATTGAGTTTTATTAAAATCGATAACCCTTTGGTTCACTAAATCAGACTGGACCTTACTATTGATAGCATTAGAGATAGAGGGATTTATTGGTTTGGTGGTCGAGGGTGCAAACCTTGCGTTTCACGAGTCGGAGAGCTTCTTCTCTAGGGGAGGGAAAATTTTACTATGGTCTCGGACCGTATAATATTTTTGTGTTCCCTCTCACACAGCTTTCCCATTTTGCCTTTATTTTTTTTATATCTATTTTCTCATTTTATCCCTCTATTTAACTAAAGGAGCAGGTGGTACAGGACCACACAATTAACGCTCCTAGAGGAGGGTGCAACTGGTCAATAGTGATATGGAGGAGAGAGAGAAAGTTGAGGCAAATAAGCGTAATTTTATAATTTCGGTCCAGATTCCTAGCAATATTTTACCATCAACTAAATATAGTATCAGAAAACTTAATCCATCATTTCCAAGAAAATTTTGGCATATCAAACAATATTTTGATAATATTTCCGGGAAAATTAATTTCCCATAATATTCCAAGAAATTATAAAAAAAATTATCCTCTTCCAAATATTGTAACATTGACCACAGTGCCACTGTTTGGCAAATTTTTTACCCAAATGCCACGCGAACAATACTTTTTACCAGACTGTCATGCGACGTAATTCGCTACGACTGGTAGCGAATTACGTTCGCCAATAATTTTGTGACATGTGGTATATTTTCGCAAAAAAAAGAAAGATGACTAGACGAAGTTCTCTATTAGTGGTAGAGAATTTGGTACGCAATGTGGTCATGTGTCACGAAATCATAGGCGAATATAATGCGTGAGAGTTTGATAAAAAGTACTATTCATATTATATTTGAATAAAAAATTTGTCAAATCTTCTAAAAATTTATCCTTCTTGGATGTAAGGTGTAAGGGTGTTTTCATCAACCGATCCAAACCGATTCAAACTGCGGCGATCGAACCGAAAAATTGATAACTGAATAAATCGAAAATCGAAAAAAAATCGCAAATTCTAATTGGATTGGATCGGTTTTTGGATGAGTTGATAAAACCGATCCAATATATTAATTTCCCTTTACCTACTTGGGTCTTTCCCCAATCATAGTCCAAAAATTTCCAAACTCAAGACTCATTAACCCATTAACTAAACACAAGAAAAAATCTAGTCACATCTCATCAAATTTTTTTATCTTTGTAGAGTTTCATATTTCATTACCTAAAAAGAATATATTATAATTTATTAATGCTTTTGTATTTAAAAAAAATATTTTACAAAACCAATATATGCTAAAAGATGACGCTAGTTACGCAATAATCATGAAATAAATTTTAGAATTTTCCAAAAATCGAAAATCGATCCAATTCAAACCGAAAAAATGGGATTGGATCGGATCGGATTCGAAAAAAATTCAAACTGAATGAATGATACCAAAGGAATTAGATAAAATGATTTTTATTTTCAAAACCGATCCAATCTAGACTCTCTAGTAAAATGGAGTGACTCTTGCTCCAGGTGTCCTTACAGCTGTTCCCTCCTGTACTATGAAAGCCACATGGCTTCGGATGCGTATCTGTGATGCTACAAAAAAATACTTGCGGGGTACATTGGTTATCAGTGCTCTCCCACGGATTCTAGCACTTGGAGATGTACTGTGAAGGCAGTAGGGTACTCGTGTAATGGGTTTAAATTTTAAATATTGTGATGGTACAGGAGTGGCCATCTGAGGATAACACCCGGCCAATTAGATATTCAACCGACATGTGAGGGGGAGTTTGGTAGCTGACATTTTGAAGAATTCTCGTGAAATTAAATTTTTTTAAATTTTAAATTTTTAAATATTATCATAAATTAAATATTTTTAATATATTTTTTGAAAATTGAAATTGTTGGACAAATAAAAATTTCTAAACTACCAAACACTTTGATTTAATTTTTACAGATAATTGAGATCTGTGTGTTGAGTACCATCCTTCTCTCCTATTCCTCTCCCCGTTCGTTTCTCTCCTAATGATTGATGAACTCGTTTGGGGTTTGTATTCCGCAGGGCCTATGATTGGCTCCCCCATGATCAAGACCGTTGTATATAAAAATTCTCTTTTTTTTTTTTAGTATTAGCTACAGCGAGGTATCCCCGCCTCCTTTGGAGGCAAGACTAATCCCCGGATGCCACGTTTTTTGAAGGGTTGTAAATAGTATTTCGTGTACCCAATCCGATTTTTCCATACCCAGGGCTCGAAGCCGAGACCACTGGTTAAGGGGTTAGCTGCCCTGCCAGCTGAACCAAACGGGTTTGGGTATAAAAATTCTCTTTATTATTCCTTTAATATCAAAGATTCAGTATATGATTGATAAAATTAAAAATTAAAATAAATATATTGAATTTTACTTATTTCACCCTTCTTTTATAATTAATAACACTTGAATATAATTTTTTTTAGTAAAAAAAAATACTTACTCTTATAATACCGAAAATATTATAAAGAATTACTTTCACCTAAAATCTCAAGGTGCTGGGTAAGAACCTTTTGAAATTTGAATGATGTATATTATTTTTTAATATATCCCCTCGCGTAAGAGCCCTTTAAACTTAAAGCGTAGATTATTGTATAGGCTCAATTTTTGATTTACCTTGTATTTATTTAATTCTACAAGTGGAAAGCGTGATGATCGAACTGATTATTTTTTGATCACTGAAACTCTGATATCATATAAAATATCACCTCAACCTAAAATTTTAAAGTGTTAAATGAGAGTCTTTTTAATAATTTATATTATTATCTCACAATTTATATTGGGCGTGGGACTCCACATTCCGCAAGTTGTAAATCAACCGGTTAAAATTACTTGTCCCAAAGCGAACCAAACAAGTTGAGGTTGGTTTGATTCGAATTTAATAGAATGATTTAAGAAAGGATTTTATGTTTATTATGTTGTACGAAAAGTGATCGTGTAATGTTATAGAAATTCGTTTTGCGTGCCATTTTTTTTTGTTTTAAAATGTGTGGGTCCCACAAAATATCGTGTGTGTAGGAAAATTTATTGTGTTATGTTAAAGGAGGAAATGAAAACCTTTAACCAAACTCAACCAATGTAAGTCAATGATTTTGATAGATTTGCTTTGTACTCTCAAGAAAATAGAGTAGCAGATGTTACGGCGAAGATGAGATCAAACTCCCCCTCCAGCTATTAGTATAATTCTGTTTGATGATACTGGGAGTTTCTTGTTTCCATCTCTCTGTCTTTCTTCTTTATCATTGTACCATAAAAAAGATTCGAGGATAAATCTACGAATAAAACAACATGTGATAACTTTCAAAATAAAATCAAGTCAGAATTTAAAGCACAAGTAACACTTACGTTAAAAAATAAAATAAATTTCACCAAAAAATAAAAAATAAAATAAAATAAAATAAATTACTTGACTTATATTTTAACTCATATTGTATTATTTTATGAGGGAGGATATTTTGACTACCAAAATTTTCTACTATCAACTTACTATCAATCTAATCATCATTGGATCAAAGAGAGAATGCTAAAAAATTTATGAAGAGAGAGAAAATATTGATTTAATGGTGATTAGATAGGTAGTAAGTTGGTAGTGAAAAAATTTGGTAGTAAGAATAACCCTCCTCTTATTTTATATGGATTGTATTTGGTCATGTTACATGATACAAATTACATCATATTATAGAGATAAAGTTGATGGAGTCCACTGTTTAAATAAAAAATAAAAAGTAAATTAAACAATCGATCCTACCAACTTTGTGTCTATAATATGATATAATTGTGTCATGTAACATGATGATTATATTTCTCTTAATTTATAATAGGTTAAAAGAATTTTGTTATGTCTGCTGAGCGCTGAAAGAAGATAAGATTTCTTGACTCATATTTCGTATCATACTTTAATCTTTTTTTCAAAAGCTATAATTTAAATAACTATTTTCTTTAAAAGAAAAATGAAAACAAGAATAATGTAAATAGAAATAAATTATTCTACTTTTTATATATTTTTATCTAGGATTATATATGTATAATGTTACATAAAAAGCATTCGATTTCCGTATTTCATGTTTTTTTTATTTATTTATAATGATACAACTTAAGATAATTATTTTATGTTCAATGAGAGTAATAAAATCTTTAATAATATTGAAAAGATAAAAAGAAGAAGAAGAGATAATTAAAATATTTATGCCACGTACACGATGATTGCGACAAGCGTCAGTGGAGTTTACTCGGCAAACTTTTGGAAGACTCTGAAATCCCCGGGCCCACCGGCATAAAGTATCACCCTTTCCTTTTCTGACCCCGCCACTGCGCCACTCTCTCTCTTTCTCTATGTCACTTCTCTGTACGCCAGTCCACATAAGCTAGCTGTCTGCAAAATAGACCCAGAACGAGAAACCATCTTTTTGTGGTCACAGAGCCTTCCTTTCTTTTTTCCCCTCTCTTTTCCGCTTTCCATACATACCTAAGCTATATGTTTACTAATAAAACCAAACACTCGTTGATATTATATATGAATAAATTGCTTACAATATGTTACCAAAAGAAAAAAGGATAAGATATTCCTGCTACCCAATTTTTCTATTATATCCACTGCCATTTTAATTATCATTAGATTCAAAAGTTATTTTTTTCTCTCTCTCTCTTCATTCAACTTTTCCTCTAATCCAATAATGATTAGAGTGGTAGTGGAATGATAGTAAAAAAAATAAATAGTAAGAATATAATAAAAAAAATTGCTTATAATATATTAAAGCATCCCATACTAGTTACTATTAGCTTTTGTACTTTTTATTTATACTTTATGATTTCTTTTTTCATTTTAAATTTTCTATTTAATATAAGTAAGAATTTATGTTTTCACATAAATCTCTATAATTTTAAAATAAATTATACATATTACGTAACAGTATTCCATCACTCTTTGATCTTCCCGTGTCTCATTATTCCTAACTTATGCAACAGTTGTGCTTGGCTTCCTTTGATTTATGCTGCGAAAGCAAAACCATTGTGGCGTTGTCCTTTTCTTCAGTCAAACATTTAGCTCTGAATGCGTTTTTTTTTGTCTTTTTCTTATAGATTCTGAACGCCTTCTACCTTTCACCTCTTCATCAATCACCCGGGCCTAAACTCTACTCTCTCCAACCCATTCGAATAACTTCCTCCAACCACTCGCGCACGTCAGCAACGCACTCCCAATCGCATCGCATAACATATTTTTTCGAAGTATATATATACACACATACACATGTATAATTAAATCATATACATTCTTGTCTACCAAAAAAAAAGAAAAAAGAAAAATCATATACATTCTTCTGTTTTGTCTAATCAATGAATGGTGTTCCGAGGCACGAACGCCGATGGGCGTCCGACACCGTTCCGGATAACGCAGCCGTGAGTACCGGAACTTCGCCGGGAACTGAGTACAACTCCTTCTCCGACGAGTATGTCGAGGTCACTCTTGATCTTCAAGACGACCACACCATCGTTCTCCGCGGTGTTGAGCCGATTACTGTCATTAACGTCAACGATGGTGTCGCCACAAGCGGAAACGAAACTCCGGCATCCGATGCCAGGTCGCCGACGGACAGGAGGAGCTCTTCCAACAGGTTGCGGCAGTTCTCGCAGGAGCTGAAAGCCGAGGCGTTTGCCAAGGCAAGGCAGTTCTCACAGGAGCTTAAGGCGGAGCTGCGGCGGTTCTCGTGGAGTCACGGCGTGTCTGAAACGGCGTTGGTAGCTCGAGATCTTAGGAAGCAACGCGCTCAGCTTGATCGCAGTCGGTACGGTGCTCAGAAAGCAATCCGTGGACTCAAATTTATCAGCAGTAAATCCAATGGTGTTGATGGATGGAACGAGGTGCAGAGAAATTTCGATAGCTTTGCCAAGGACGGTTTTCTCTACCGCACCGATTTTGCGCAATGCATAGGTCCGTTCCTTTTTCAAATTTTAATTCAGATTCTTACATTGTGCATATGCGTTAATCATTTCGATATTTTCATTCCTTGTTTGAGTCCATTGTGTTTCGCCAATTTTGTGGCTTGAAACATAGCTAGATCTTGCAAAATATTTTACTTGCCATTTTTTCTTCAAGAGTTTTTGTTTTTTTCTGAAGGGATGAGAGATTCTAAGGAGTTCGCTCTGGAACTATTTGATGCTCTGAGTCGGAGACAGAGACTGAAGATTGAAAAGATCAGCAGAGATGAACTTTACGAGTTCTGGTCGCAAATTACCGATCAAAGTTTTGATTCGCGACTCCAGATCTTCTTCGATATGTAATCATTGATTGATTAAATATTATTTTAAAGTACTAATTAATTAATTATCCCATGTTTTCCTTTCTTATCTTTAAGCTAGTACTTGCATGCCCATAATAAACACTAATTTCTTTTAGTAATTAAATATCCACAAAGCTTAGATATTTTCCTTGTTCGTAATTTCGATCATAATCCTTACTTGTCTTTCTTTTTCTATATTTCTTATTTTAATTTTATTTATCTTCCCAGGGTGGACAAAAATGAAGATGGCAGAATCGCGGAAGAAGAAGTGAAAGAGGTATTGAACAATTTTTTTGATCGTTATTTTAACCCCAAACTTTATCTCTCGTTTTTTATCAACAAAAAATTGTTAGTGTTCGCCAAAATAATTTGAATTTGTTTACTGAATATGTTTTCTTTTAAAAAAAATTGCACTTGAATTTTTTTGATATAGCAATTTAAGCGCTTCTCTTTTACGTGGATTAAAATAGTTGAAGGTAGCATAGTCAACAACTTAAAAAATAAAAATGAACTTAGCATAGTAAGCTAATTAAGGGCATTTTCTTTTCCTTCTTGTTAAAATAAAAATTCACATATTTCAAGAACTTTATAAAATAAACTTTTTGTAAACTTCATCGCGTGTCACAACTGGAGGAATTTTTTCTTTAAAAAAGTTAGTTTTTATTTTTATTTTTATTAATTAAGCAAAAATTGATTTGCCTCTTTATATAACGAACTCATAATTTACACCTTTAATAGTATACATATGACTTTTTATGTATATATTGTTTTTGTGTTGTTTATTTTATTTTAGTTTTAAATTTTAAATAATGAACTATTTCCCATCTTATCTTTTTCTTTTCCAAATATTTGTTGTTAATAATTTTCTCAATAAAAACATGAACAATTTCTAATTATTATAATATTAAATGTTAATTGTGTTTTTTATTTTTTATTTTTTAATTTAATTAAATAATAATAATTTCTATACTTTTTATTACATCGTTTTTATACTACATCTTTTTTATTATCTCTTCAAACGAAGATAATAAATTATATATTTCAACGTATACTCTCTTCTTTTTCTTTTCTCTACAGACGATGATAATAAGTTATATATTTCAAAATAGAGGAAAGATATTCTTATTACTAAAATCTTTTGCTACTAACTCACTAATTATCTAATCACCATTGAATTAAAGAGAGAGAATGTTAAAAAGTTTTTGAAAAAAAAAATATTGATCTAATAATGATTAGATAGGTAATGAGTTGATAGTAGAAGATTTTGATAGTAAGAATATCTTTCGTGTCTCTTTTTTAACCCCTCCAAAGAAGGAAAGTATGAAAACAATATAACATGTTCGATATAAAATTATTACAGTCATTAACTAAATGAGATTGTTTTTCTCATTTAACATGAGAGAAAAATAATCTCTTACACACATATGGAAGATAGAAGAGAGAATAAAGGAGAGAGAATAAATTTAAGATAAATCTAACATCATGTAAAATAAGATAATTATTTCTTCAACTAAAACTAGAGGACGGAATCGGCTAAAGAGTGCACTACCGTTAATACTTCCTTTGCTAGCTATTTTTCGTGTAATGTTTGTTACATAGCTCGTAGGCCCCATACGTATGATGTCAACCTGAGTTTTAGTAATCATTCTCAGCTGTCGGCAGGAATGGGTGAACTTTTCCTCATAACGGTTAAAAACATTAGAATAATGATGTTTGCACAAATTTTTTACATTATTTTTATCTTTTATATAAATTATTTAATACATTTTTTCAATTTTACAATTTTTTTTTCGAGATATTTACAATTTTTTTATAAAAAAGAAAGCGTACAACTGATACAAATTTTTTAATGCGCAGATGTATATTTGATAAAATTAATTACTAATATTCAGTGTTCTTGCTCAAGACGTTTCCCATGTTGTAAATATTGATATTAGCTGGTACCCATTAATAAGAGTCAGTGGACTAGGTCTTACTTTTCCGGCTTTGCTCGTACAGATGGCACTATCATTGCATGCAGATGACAGTACCGTTTATCTGATTAGACTAATTTCTTGGAATTCATGAATCATAAAGGAGTCATTTTCAGTGGAGTTGGTCGGGGCAGAGTCGTCATAAAACAGGAAATGCCATACGTCAAACCGCCAAATATAAAAATTAATAGTTTCGTTGTTTGTTTTTGTAAAATACACGGCTTTACGTTAATGAGTGAAGTATGTGTCATTCTAAAGCAGTGTGTCACTTTTCCCTACGTTAATTTGATTAATCACCAATCAATAGGCCACGGTGCATAACATGTAGTATTTAGCTAAAGCTTTTTAAAATCCGAAAATGGCACCTTTGCATATAAAAAATTGGAGGGATATTCTTATTACCAAACTTTTTTACTATCAACTTACTACTTATCTATTCACCATTGGATCAACACTTTCTCTTTTTTCAAAAACTTTTTAACATTCTCTCTTTTTGATTCAATGGTGATTAGATAGGTAGTAAGTTAGTAGTAGAAATTTTTGGTAGTAAGAATATCCTCTCTCTATAAAGATATCTCACACAATTTTTTTTCACCTAGGGCTCTACCCGATGATACCCCCTCACTTGTAGGTTATTTAAAGTGAGCCGGCACCACATTTTTTAGGTGGTCCCTTAATGTAAATAGGAGGGTGAAATGGGAAAAGTTGAAAATTAATAGGGGTAAAAAAATAAAGAGAAAATTAATGTTGTGAGAGGGAACACCAAAAGATTCAATGATCCTGGACCATATTAAATTTTTTCCCTCACGTGATGTGATGATTGCCCCAACTGAGAATTTATAAATCTGTGGAAAACTTTAGTTGTGAGACTAATTAATGTTACTTTTTAAAAGTAAAACTTGCATTAAACAATTGTTATATTTCATTTGATTTCCAGATCATCATGCTAAGCGCTTCAGCAAATAAGTTATCCAGATTGAAGGAGCAGGCCGAAGAATATGCAGCTCTGATCATGGAAGAGTTAGACCCCGAAAGACTTGGCTACATCGAGGTGGGAATTCTCTACATACGATAATATATCTGGATTTATTAATAATGCATTCATATATTCTAAATCCCAATATAATTAGGTCATAATAAAAATCTTAGCATGTTAAAGGTTATGGTACGTGGTAGACATTATTGTTTCTTAACAGTCCGTGGTTGGGTTTCTATTGCTAAATTTATTTTTGTTTTTTGCTTCTTCTTTTTTTGTTTTGTTTTTGCAGTCTTAATTTGATTTATGTATACTTTTGATTTATGTATACTAACTAATTAATTCAACGCTTGACCAGCATCGCACCTTTCTTTAGTCAAAGTTGAGCGAAATTGAAAGTGAGCAAATCACACGACAGTCAAATAGCACCTTAGACTTGCTTTTACAAACACAAACTTGCTGAGGATTAGAAGCATGATTTGATTGTCCCAACTGTAATTCACAGGTCCTCTAATGGTGTTTACTTCTGAAAACACAGAATCACACAGATTCTTTCTGAATATACCTCTTTCTATTACTGTATATACCAAGCCACTTTACAATGGTTTACATGGTGCTATTTAAAAGCATTAGCAAATGATTAAGAATACTAATGACCAACTTAGGAAATCTAAACATAATAATGACTACTTCATAGAAACTCTAAACTCATTAATGTCCACTAACAAATTTCTAAGGACACATCCCTTCACCAAAAAACTCTTCATTTTCTATTTTCTTTAATAAAATAAAGTTTAAACCAACAAAACTCCCCCTTAAACTTTAATATCTCTTCCGTCCTTCATTCCCATCTTCTTCTTGCAATTCTCAAACAATAACGTCGGCAGAGGCTTTGTGAAAATATCTCCAACTTGATCTCGGCTTGCAACATGAGTGAGCTCCACCTTTCCTTCTTTGACTTGATCTCGGATGAAATGGAACCTGACATCAATATGCTTACTTCTTTCATGGTTGACCGGGTTCTTTGCTAACTCGATCGCAGATTTGTTGTCAACTCGGATTTCAGTTGAACCGACTTGCTCTTGCTCCAACTTGCTTAATAAATTTCTCAGCCAAATTGCATGACAAACACACCAGGAAGCAGCAACGTACTCGGCTTCGCATGTAGATAAAGTCACAATAGGTTCCTTCTTTGACACCCACGTGAATGCCGTGTTTCCCATGAAAAATACATAGCCAGCCGTGCTCTTCTTGTCATCAACATCTCCGCACCAATCACTATCCGAATATCCTGTCAGTTTGTACTTATCCGACTTCGAGTATTGAAGTCCTTGCGAGATTGTTCCTTGAACATATCTTAAAATTCTTTTTGCCGCCTTCCAATGAGTATAGCTCGGCTCTTCCATAAATCGGCTTATTATTCCAACACTCAGACACAGATCCGGTCTCGTACACGTCAAGTACCTCAGACTTCCAACTAGACTCCGATAAACACTCGGATCTACCTTTTCACCTCCATCATATCTTGAAAGTTTAACACCGGGTTCCATAGGGGTTGAAACCGGGTTGCAATTACTCATTTTAAACTTCTCTAAAATTCCTTTTGCATAGGCTTCCTGAGAAACAAAAATCCCGGATTTGTCTTGTCTGACCTCCAAACCAAGAAAATATTTCATCAGACCGAGATCCGTCATCTCGAACTCCTTCGTCATTTTATTCTTGAAATCTTGAATCATCCCTTCATCATTACCCAAGAAAATAAGATCATCAACATATAGAACAACAAGTAGAATTTTACCTCCCTTTTTCTTCACGTAGAGTGCATGTTCATACAGACATTGTTCAAGTCCATCTTTCTTGAAGTAATTGTCAATTCTTGTGTTCCAGGCTCTTGGGGCCTGCTTCAACCCATACAAAGCTTTCTTCAGTCTCAACACTTTTCTTTCTTGTCCTGCTTTCATGAATCCCGGAGGTTGTTCCAGATACACCTCCTCTTCGAGTACTCCATTTAAGAATGCCGACTTCACATCCATCTGATAGATCGGCCATCCGAACTGGGCTGCTTGAGAAATTAACAGCCTGATAGTCTCCATTCTTGCTACGGGTGCGAACACCTCGTCATAGTCAATGCCGGCCTTCTGCCTATACCCTTTCGCCACCAGCCGGACTTTATATCTTTCGATCTCCCCCTTAGCATTCACTTTCTTTTTATACACCCATTTCACACCAATGGGCCGACTTCCTTTGGGTAGCTCGGCTAACTCCCACGTCTTGTTCTTTTCTATTGCTTTAATTTCCTCTTCCATGGCTGATTGTCATTTCACATTTCGAATTGCTTCTTCAAAACTCACTTCCTCAGAGTCTGCTAACAAACATACCAGGTGTGCTTCACTGGTGGAATCATACAGATCTTGTAGACTCCTCATCCTTGGTTGTCTCAACTCTTCTTCACCATCAGAGACTTCAGGATTTGCAGGGATATGAGTCGAAGGTTGTTTGACCTCAATTGATCTATTTCCGGGTTCCACATTGTCCCATGATGGACTGTTCCAGTCCCAAGCATCTTCTTCATTCACTTTCATATCTCGGCTAACCAGCACCTTTTTACTAACGGGATCCATCAACTTGTATCCCTTCGTCTTCTCATCTTAACCAATAAACACAAACTTCTTACTCTTATCTTCTAGTTTTGTCCTCAACTGATCCGGTATGTGTGCATAAGCAATACTCCCAAAGACTCTAAAGTGACCCACTGAGGGCTTCAATCTGCTCCATGCTTCTTGCGGAGTCTTGTCATTCAAATTTGAATGTGCACATCTGTTCTGCACATACACTGCACATTGTACAGCTTCTCCCCAGAACTCTTTTGGCATGTTTTTCGTCTTTAACATAGATCGGACCATATCCAGGATAGTCCGGTTCTTTCTTTCAGCTACTCCATTCTGCTGGGGCGAGTACGGTGCGGTCAGGAACCGCCTTATCCCATGTTCTTCACAGTACTTCTTGAAAGCTGTTGACACGTACTCCCCACCTCGGTCTGAACGGACCGACTTGATGTACCTCCCAGTACCATTTTCTATCATCACTTTAAAGCTCCTAAATGCCTCTAGCACCTCGGATTTTTCCTTCAAAAAATACACCCAAGTCTTTCGACTAAAATCATCAATAAACGTTACAAAATACTTCTTACCACTGAATGACCCTGGAGTAATGGGTCCACACAGGTCGGTATGAATTAATTCCAGAGGCTGCCTAGCTCGGTATCTCACCATCCTTTGGAATGGGCTCCTCGCATGTTTTCCCAATACGCAGTCCTCACAAAATTTTCTTTCAGAGTTAATCTTTGGCAGTCCCACCACCATGTTCTTCTTCATCATCTCGGTCAGACCACCATAATGAAGGTGTCCAAACCGTCGATGCCACAACGACATTTTATCCTCCACCTCGGCTTGCAGACAACCGACCTCCATACTCCTCAGACTCAACTTGTACATTCTATTTTTCTCCATCTGAACTCGGGCTATCAGACGCCCTTGTTTGTCTTTCAACAGCAGAACTCGGTCTGTCATTAGAACCGAGTAGCCTTTCTCCATCAATTGTCCAATGCTCAGAATATTGCTTTTGAGCTCAGACACGTAATACACGTCCCGAATTGTACCAATTTGTCCATCTCTTTGCAAGAAACAGATCGTACCTCAGCCTTTCACATCAATTTTGGACGCGTCTCCAAAAGAGACATGTCCAGCTTCCATCGTTCTCAACTCCTTGAACAAATGTTTGTAACCACACATGTGATTACTGGCACCAATATCCAGGTACCACTCCGACTCAACCTTCGAGCTAGTTTCACCATGTGCTAACATCAGAACTCCATCTTTTATTTCTCCTTCTGCAGTGAGGTTTGAAGCCTCGTCAACTCTTCTTTCATCTCGGCAATCCTTACCGAAATGCCCAACTCGGCCACATTTATAACACTTGTCCGAGTTGCAATCTCTTGAATAATGTCCATACTTCCCACATTTGTAATATTCCACGTTTGATTGGTTTGTCCATCGGCCTCTTCCACCTCGACCACGTCCTCTACCTCTCCAATTTTGCTGACTCGTCTCAGCTCTTTCTTCATGTTTCACTTCCTGACCTCGGCCACGACCTCCTCGGCCATTTCCACGTCCACCTCGTCCACGACCTCTACCTCGGACATTCTGAGAGTAGAGTGCCTTTTCATCCTTGATATTTGCTTTTGACTGAAGTGCTTGCTCCAGTGTTTCTTCCTTCTTCTTTTTCTTGCGCTGTTCATGCACCTCAAGAGAACCTGCTAGCTCTTCAACAGAGAGCGTAGCCAAGTCCTTAGACTCCTCAATTGCACATACCACGTTCTCGAAGTCGTCTGTCAATGACCTCAAAATTTTGTCAACGACTCTGGAGTCAGTTAACACCTCTCCATTTCGTTTCAACTGGTTCACCACGGTCTGAACTCGGGTGATGAAGTCCGACACTCCTTCGGTTTCCTTCATCTTCATCCCCTCTAATTCTCCTCTTAGAGTTTGAAGTCGGACCTGCTTCACACGGTCCGCGCCTTTGTAAGTCGTCTCCAATATATCCCAAGCTTCCTTTGCCGTCGTCGCACCTCCAATCTTTTCAAGACCACCGCTTCCTTCAACGGCTTGAAACATCATAAATAGTGCCGCTGCATCCTTTGATCTCAACGCACTCAATTGCTTGAGTTGATTTGCTGAATATCCTTCCGTTGTATCAGGTTCTACAAACCCATTTTGCACCAACCCCCAACTGTCATAAGCTCGTAGAAGGGTCTTCATTTGGATGCTCCAGTTTTCATAGTTCACCTTTGTCAGGCGGGGCACTGGCAGACTATTACTCATATTTTCCATTGGCTCAAGCTCTGATACCAATTTGTAATTCACAGGTCCTCTAATGGTGTTTCTCTCTCAAAACACAGAACACACAGATTCTTTCTGAATATACCTCTTTCTATTACTGTATATGCCAAGCCACTTTACAATGGTTTACATGGTGCTATTTAAAAGCATTAGCAAATGATTAAGAATACTAATGACCAACTTAGGAAATCTAAACATAATAATGACTACTTCATAGAAACTCTAAACTCATTAATGTCCACTAACAAATTCCTAAGGACACATCCCTTCACCACAAAACTCTTCATTTTCTATTTTCTTTAATTAAATAAAGTTTAAACCAACGCAGTTAGAGAACACTCACCGATGATCCCCACCTTTTACTCTGGATTAAGTTAAATATTAATATATAAATCGTGAAATTAGATAATTATCAGATAAAGGTATCAATAGTTAATTCTCAATCCCTTGAGGAATTAACCCTTTAATCTCATATAGAACCCTAATTCCTTGAGGTGCCCTATATAGAGATCAAGCATAGAGATCGATAATTAAAACATCTACAATATGAATCATGTCTATGTCTAGATCATGTTCATACCGTCGTTCTATCCCCTTTCTGGATTAAAGACCTCATATCTCTCTTGTTGGCCCTAATCCTCAGATTTATTATTACTTACTAGATTGATCGGATCTAATAATAACAATAACAATACGATCAGAATAGAACGAAATTCAAAAGATAAATCTATCAATAAAAACTCAATCCATTGTATCAGGGGTTCACAAGGGTTCGTGACCCCTAACCACAGTAACAACACGCGTAACTGAACCAAGAACAGGACAT